>CM076569.1:582588902-582843012 GCA_034641835.2 Pinus albicaulis
CTACTTTCTATATCTGGTGAATTTCTCAAAGGGTTGTATACAGATATGTCGCCCCTCTAATTGACCCAATAATATTTTCGGTCACACATAGTACTTTATATCTTATCAGGGGTCATTCACTCAGTGAGGCTGCACAAAACACCCTTTTCACACAATATCATCTTAATCAACAAAGGCAAATATCGTAAGTATTTACCTCTCAACCCCTTGAAAAATATCCTTTTAGCTTCAGAATATGACACAAACTAATATACTACAAATTCTATCACAAACCTACCCAAGATGTTGTCAACCCATTGTCTACAGTCCGAGTGATGGATTATCAGTCTTTCCCAATTGTTTGATCAATTCAGGCGTCCACTGCGTGACCTTGTCGTCCTTCCAACAGGTTTGGAACTCTATTAATCTTGACAGCCACTCCTGCAATTCATGGGCAAAGGTCACAAAGATGATCTCGTGAACCTCTGTGAAAAGATACTTTTGTTTCCAATCTTCAGTAGAGAGCTTCCTACTTTTGTTTTCTTTAAGGGAAAATTCCTGATTTTTTTTTCAAACCTGTCCTCTAATTCAGGCTTTAATGGTTGCCACAACATCTAATCTCTCTCAAAATGATCCCATCCCTGGCAAAAAAACCATTTTTTGGCTTGAGCGGTCTTGACCCAAGTTCGGAGTTAAGGCTAACCAACAAAACCCTCTTACTACTGGCCCTTTCAGCAGTGACTTGCTTGTGCAAGTCAAAGTCTCACCTGAAGCAGTATGGGGGAGTGCTAGAACTAGGTTTCCACACCCTGAGAGAGAATTAAATGATGTGGGTGTCTTCAGATCTAAAACAACTATGATCAGACCTTCGCAACAGAAGCCCTATCGAGAAACCCTAATCAAACAAATTTAGGTCAAATACATAGAATACCTTGTACGTGTGCTAAAAAGGACTCTAAAACCCTTATAATTATCCTTAATACATATTATTAAAGCTCAAGAGTAATAGATCCATTCATTCACCATTCATCTAAATCAGAAAATAGTTGCGCAATCGATCTGAATACACATAACACAGTAACCGAAAATAACATGCAGAATAGATCATAAAGGAAATAACATATGCATTTAGTACTCAAATATCATCCAAAATAATTCTCTATTCATTAATAGTTTAGATCTCCCTTACAACACCTTCATTTTACCCGTGCACACAGCCAGTGATGTCCGCACACAGTAGGACTAAGGTCTCCATGCACATAGCCAGCAGGAGCCTTCTAACCCAAATAATTTGCTAAAATATCAAAACATAGTCAAATATATATCATCAACAACATCATTGTCTCCTATCGACTTGATCTAGACTCCTATTTATACTTTTAGTCTGCACTCCTCTAAGGTCCAAAAATTTTGGTCTGTAGCCCCTAGTTCTACCCTTTGACCCATTACAAAACATGAGGGGCTTTGACCCGCCCCAAAGCCCCTTGACTTGTGCTACGCACGACGAAAATTACAAAAAATTTACAAAAGTATTCCAAAAATATATCAAAATTTGGTCCTAAGGACCTCGCTCCAACAAAATAAAAAATGCAGAGGTGAAGGAAATTCACTAAAGGTTTCTAATCACCTAAGAAAAGAGAAAATATAAGGCTCTTTTTTACTTTGTAGAGACCGTGTGGGTTTAGCCACACACATACACACACACATCTGTTAGAAAAAAAGCCACACGAGTGAGTAAATAAAATGAAACTCAATTTCTTGGGCTTAGAACAGGTCCCACGGTTCCTGCAAAAATTCTAGAGAGGTGTTGAGTGCCTTGTAGAGTGGTTATGTAGAGAGGATATCCTGCAAAACAACCATTAGAATAAAGAAAATAAACCAGTGGAATCGCCAATTATGTGTAAGTGTTTTTGTGGCAATGGAGTACCAACTAACACCTTAACAGTTGATTGTTCCCTGAAAAGGATCACATAGATAGTTGGTGTTTTTAGTGGACAAACTTAGATAAAACAAATCTTTGCAAATAGTTAAAACAATGCATCTACAAACATAAACTAAACAAAATAGAAAAATACAAAATAATGCTTAACGAAGCAACAAGTCAACATAATAATGGAAAAAGACTCCCTTTATTGATTGTTGGTGGTAGAATATGAATACAATGGAATACTAAAAAAACTTGAAGAGGATCCTTTGATCTATGGTGCTCAAAATCTGCAGCAAGGAGGTCCCTTTTCTTAATATCTTTGCAAGCTTGTCCTTTCTCTCAAAATAAGTGTGAAGACTCTCCAATGGTGGACACTTCTACTCTTTCTAAGATGTTGGATTGCTAAGAAGCAATATGGCCAACATGCTAGTGCTCTTACTTCTTTTGCTTCAACAATTAAATGTTGTGTTTCTCTGATAGAAATTTGGGCAACATAACAATGTCGTATATTTTGGTTCTTCCGTGTCTTGTTTATATAGAAAATTTTGAACCCATCTTCCCTCTCTTGGTTCAAGGATGATAGTGACTCAAGAGTGGGACAAGATGATTCCATTGAGGGCTGCATATATTTAGGGCAACTCCAAGTTAGTTGTCCTTATCTGGAAATGTCAAGGAACCATCCCCCCCAACTGTGGGAAGTGGTCCCAAATTTCTGAGTTCGCATTTTCCTTTTACCTTGTGGCTTTCGAATAAAAATTCGCGCGGTCGTGCATTCAACCTTATTTCTTGGTGCATGGTCCAAATTTTCTATTGAACAACCTTAGGAGAAGTTTATTTTTTAGAATTTCCATAATTTCTTCAGTTGGAAAATCTTCATTTTTACCTTTTACTAGACAACCTTAGGTGTATTTTATAGTGTACAATTTTTTGGTGTTAACACGTGCCATAACATCATGCGGAAATATTTTTCAATGGGGAAAAGGTTAGAAGAAGGATTTTGAGGAACTAAAGAAGAATATCTATCAAGCACCAGTTCTGTAATTACCAAACTTGCAGCAACCCTTTAAAGTGGATACATATGCAAATGGGTATGCTATGGGAGTTGTCTTGATATAGGGAGGAAGGCTTGTATGCTACCATTCTGAATTATTTCATGGGACGATTCTTTAACTACCCTACCTACAATAAGGAGCTCTATTCCATGCACAAATTGTGAATAAGTGGAAGCATTATTTGATGGGAAAGAAGACAATTGCTATAGGGTAAAATGCTTGGGTTGTTGGTTATTGTATATCCCTCTCAAGGCTTTCCGGTGCCCGAGGAAGACAGTAAGATTAGTTGTATAGTTCACAAAGATTGCATATACATGTTCATATTAACTTAAAATCACTTGATAGAATAAGATATAATATTACCTCTTTAATGATCTTGGAGTCCCTTGGAGAGCACTAGGCAGTGAAGCAGAGGTTCTCCTTTTCTAGCTCCAAATATTGGTCCTGAAATCACTTAAATCACCCGTGTAATTTCTAACATAACATACATTTCCTATCAATTAAGCCAATATATAATAAACATTTAAAATATGCACATCTAAGCCATTCATCTCATGCTATATAAGTGATTAAATAATAATGACAATATCAACGCATAGAATGGACAAAACAGATACAGTTCTATTGATTTATAAAAAGGAGGATTACAACCGTCAATTGTATCAAGCCCTCCTCAGCCTTCCAATCTCTCTATCTCTCAAAGTGGTGATGTCTTGATCAACAAGTTCTCAATGAATCTCTTTGACCTTTGACCTTCACACTACAACAATGACTCTACTTCACAAGTATTCAAAAACTTTGACAATCCTTCGACCTTGAACCAAGAGCCTTCAACTCCATTTTATAGGAGATGGAGATAGAAATCATTGCCCTTCTCTTTCCACCAGTTCTAAATAGAAAAAACCAAGATGTTTCTCCAATATCTATGCTTTTGCCTTCTTTGAGAGTTCAGTTGTTTAAGGAAAGGCCTAATAAGAGATTAGTGCTTTGCAGTTTCCTTTTTGTACTAACTCTCTTGTGAGAAAAAGCTGGAGATTCAAATCATTCTCCACGGGTTTTTCCCGTTTCAAACTTAAAACATGGGTAACACTGCTCTCTATTGTAAACAGAGTGTTTCCCTAGCCACTAACGCAGCCTATTCACTGATCAGCTGTGTTATAACGCTCTTGTGTTGTTATAGAGAGGCGTTACCTTGGCAGAAATAGGTTTAATTTAGGTCTTTGTGTTCCTTCCATATTTGTCTTCTCCTCTGAGCTGATGAGGAGGTATTTTGACTTGTAACAGATGCCCCCTAAAGTGTGAGGTCAAAGATGAAGATGATGGCCGAAATACTTTACAATGTGTGTAGAGATAAAGAGATTGAAAGACTGAGGAAAACTTGAAACAACAACATATGTTAGAAAATATAGTATCTGCCTTGAGTCGGGCATTCCCATGCTCAGTAGCTTAAACAACATGATTTCTCTAGAATAGAGATATGAAGAATCTATCCACCGATAAGCACAATGTGGGAGTGTCTGTCATAACAAGATCAGGCTGAAGAAGCTGTTTCCATAAAAAATATCGCAACTTGGGGAAGGGAACACAACTTTAATGATGTAACCTTTGCCCCAAGGTCTTAACCACTGATTCACTTAAATTGCATATTCCTCAACATGTGAATGAAGGAGCTATCGTCAAACATGTGAGAAATCATCTGATTACTAGTCGATAATGAAAACTGTTAACAGACGCAAAGGTGGCCACCGATAATGATGATGGTCCTTAAGATGAACAGTACAATCTAGCGAGTGTGAATAAAATGAGTTGAAGTCAAACACTCGTAGAATAATTCGACTAGGAGCCAATGATGAAGACTCCTGATCAAACACAAGACTACCTATCACTGATGTCTGCAAGTATCTGGGTACTGATGGGTTTCTGGATCAACTTCCTATATAATATGCTGAAGTTGATAGGAAGAGATCTATTGAAAGGTAGGAATGGAGGCGTCCTACATCAGTCAACACGAAACGAAAACCAGCTGATTTTTTTTATGATTGAGATAATGAAGAGTAAATGGGGATGTTAGACGACAAATAATTTCTAGCATAATGAGCAGTTTGGTTGATAACAGGAGCAGTAGATAGTGAGATCTTCTTGAACAATAGAAGGCACTCTAACAGGATACTAGGCAGCTGAGGCTTAATGAACACCAAAGAGTGTGTTAGGATTTTACTAGTGCAGGGACACTGGGAGGTGAAGGCTAGTACTCATAGATGGTAGGGTTCGGCTAACTACGAAAGAGTTTTCTGGTAAGTGCCATGTTCAAGAATTTTGTTGCCAAATCGACCTTTCTGAAATGTAACAGAGGTAGTATCCATTTTTTCCAAATTTTTCCTCGTCTGATTAATTTTAACGAGTCCAGACGAGTAAACTCGGTGAATTTTTTATATTTAGAGAGTCTGAAAACTATCATAAAAGACAACTTCGTGCCCCGTCTGATTAGGTTAAATGAGTCTAGACGAGTATACTAGGTGAATTTTTCATGTTTAGAGAGTCTGAAAAATATTGTAAAAGATGACTCCATTGGGGTACCTTTGTCATGTCTTGATAACCGGGCACAACAAAGGGAGAATAGTAAGCTCGAAATAGTTCATTTTCCGTGAGTTAGTCCATCGAAGCCGAAAAATTGAGAAATCTATGTTCGATGGACGTCTACCTAATTTGGTTATGAGTACGAGGATACGAAGTAAACTCAGTACTCTTTGTGAAATTTTAACGAGTCAAACAAAGAAAAACTCAGTTACCTCCATGAAATTTTAACGAGTCACGCATAGAAAACTTGATTACCTCCGTAAAATTTTAACGAGTCATGTGGAGAAAACTCGGTTACCTCCGTGAAATTTTAATGAGTCACACGGAGAAAACTCGATTACTTTTTCAGTTTAAAGAGCTTTGAAAAAGAGGAAAAGAATGGCTCCTTACTCTCTGTTGTGGTAGTTTAACGAGCCCGACAAAGTCAAATCGGGGGTTTTTCAGTTTTATGAGTGAGAAAAAGGTTCCTAAAAAGGAAAGCTCACTGATTCTTCATAGTTTTAATGAGTTTGAAGAAGAAAAATCTAGGTTTTTTGGATTAACGAGCAAGAAAAAGACCATAAAAAGAACGCTCGAAATCAATTTCGTATAATTTTAATGAGTCTGAAGAAGGAAACTCGAGGTTTTTTGGATTAACGAGCAAGAAAAATATCGTAAAAAGAATGCTCGAGTAAACATGAGTATGTCTACATATGAATCTTGATCACTCATCAGAACATCAGTACCAAATCTCAGTAGTTGTGACACATGTGCAGCAAGAATTCACGAGTTTTTCCGACTAGCTTAAGAGAGTCAAGCCCTATAATTGGCTATAAGAAGGTCGAAAGACCTTCATTTTCACTGTTTTGAGTGCTGTGAAGGAGCTTTGGGGTGAAAAGGGGTGAAATCTTCAACTGACGATTACAGTAAATACGGGCAATGGTTTTCCTTCCCGCGAGATCCAAGTAAGAGCTAGAACCTCCTGCTATCATTTAATTGTCATTTTGTTACTTTTTTCTAGTTCAAAATGAGAAAATTGTGAGGCCCTAAAAAATTCTTGTGCCTAACGCGGTCCAGTAGTGTTATAGCCGCGTTAAATGCATAACCCGTGAAGGGATACTGCATTAGCGTGCTCTGTTTTATACTAGGGACATCGTTAGGTACACCGTGTTTTTTAGCAACTATTTTTTCACTATTTTGAAGTGGTTCAAGCAAGTTTTGATCGGTTGAAAATGTTGCATTTGCAGGTATTTAGCTATTAATCATGAGTATCTGGTGACAGAGAGAACATGAACGGGAAGAACGAGAGATGGCGACGGATGCTACAAGCTTGATGGCTCTCTGCAGATGCAGATTGCTAAAATATGCCCACTTAGAACTGATGAGGGGTCAAGAGGACCTCCTGAGGTGGCTAATCCAGCAATGGGACGAATGACACCATGTCTTTCGGATGGGGTGCAATGAGCGCTCAATCGAAAAGGATGATGTGTAATTTTTGACCGACCTATCATGTTGTGGGATGAGGCACAACTTGATGGGGTCTAGAGCTAACCCATGTTCCACTGCTGATTCGATTTGTGCGCATTGCATACGTGACACTCAGGTTGTGAACAACCGGGTACTGATCGTACAGGTGGCTTTGAGAACATTGAGGTCTATATTATGGATGATTGTTTGCTTGGCAGGTGCCAAGAGTCAGCATGTGGCCACGAAGGCCCAGGTGCTTGTAGCCTTGGACTGTATGCAGCCTTAGGTTTTTTACTGGTGTGACGGAGTTGTCCTTTGAGTCCGAGCAGAGCTTACCGCATGTAAGACTCGTACCCGGAGAGAGTTTAGGTATGGTACACTGATTGTCTCTTTCTTACTAGAGCGGGTACCATTAATGAGGCCTAGGATCGTTAGAACGCCTTTGGGCCCACGCGAGCCGAGGTAGGCTCAGTGGGCAGCCTTGCTTCCGCGGATTGGAGAGGGTCCCGTCTGCCACTGTTTTGATGATGGATTTTTGGATTGGCTAAAATCCTAGATTATTATGATTGAGGATTATCCCTATGCAGGGATGAACTTCACAGGCAATCTAGAGTTAGTACTGCCCCCTGGTACTCAGTGGGGACTCGATGGTAAGGAGGAAATGATTAGTGTATTTCAAAGAAGTACTTTGTTTTTTGTCTTTTGCGGGAGGTTCCAGTTCGTTTGCAACGTTATACCGTAGGTGTGCCGAAGAGATACCTGGTACCTCTGAGGAGGATAGCTAGAGCAGTTGTATGCTACCATGATCATTAGGCCTAGCTAGCGTAGCGGATGTATTAGTGTTAGAGCGTGGCTTAGTATAGCCAAATTTTTGTAAAACACCCACGTTTTGGAAGATTTTTTGATGCAACTATTGTACTGAACACGACATATATATATATATATATATATATATATATATATATGTACTTTTTGGTGATTTTGTTTTTTTTAATTTTTTATGTATTTTCAATGGGATAAAAATATATATACTCATGAGTAAATCTTTTATAGTAAATGTGAAAAATTCCAATCTAACACATATTTTGCCAAAGAATCAGCTAATGCATTAAATTCTCTAGGAACATGCTCAAATGTAATTGTTTGAAATTGATGTTCTAAAAGTCGCACTCTTAAAAAAAAACGTAACAAGACTGGATGACGAACACGGTAATGATTGTTTAACTGCATAATGACGAGTTGGGAATCTAACCTGAACACTAAATTGGAGATGTCATGAGATGCTGCTTCCGTGAGGAGTTGGATCACTGACATGTACTCGGCAACATTATTGGTGGCGCTACCCAGGAAGATTCCCCCAAAACCAAGAAGGTCCGACTCAGGAGTGTAGAGAACCCAAGCAGCTGAAGCAATGTGTCTAGTGTGACGACTAGCAGCGTTCACATATCTGATGTATGATAAGGAGGGTGACGACAACTGTGTGAAAGAAAAATATTAGATGAGAAAAACACCTCGAAAACCAAAAAATATCTAGAGACATAAAAACAATAGGCAAAACTTATATACATAAAATTACAAAGCATATGCCTAGTGCAAAACTAGGCAAAATACTTCTTTAGATAGAGCCCGTTGCAGGGCTCTACAAGTGGAATTCCATTATACTCCTAAAGTTCGTAAGCCCCTTTTGAGAGGAATTTAGTGACGATGTAAGGAACAAGCCATAATGGTTGGAGTTTTCCTGCCCCCAAGAGGTCATGTTTCTGATCATAAATTAGAACGAGATCACACTCTTGGAAAGAACGAGGCTTGACAGATTTGTCATATTGGACTTTGACTCGGCGTTGGTGAGCTTCCAGTGCTAGTGTAGCATCTTGAAAAGTTTCGTCCAAATGATTGAGTGAGAGCAAGCACTCTTCTGTGGCGATGGTGCCAGGCAGGAGTTCAACAGCAAGTTTGAGTGACGGAATTTCACACTCGATTGGAAGTATTGCTTCTAGGCTGAATCCAAGTTGGAAAGGCATGAAACCTGTGGCAGTTTTGACTGACATTCGGTATGCCCATAACGTGGAATAAAAATTCCAATGCCATGTGGTTTTATGATTTCTGACCAATCGATGAATCATGGTTTTGAGGACGCCATTTACAACTTCAACTTGACCGTTAGCTTGAGGATAATAAGATGAAGATTGATCTTGATGGAAACCTAGCATGGATGTTAATTTGGTCATCATACGATTTTAAAAGTGGGATCCATGATCTGTGACAATAGATAGGGGGATGCCGAACTAACAGATTACCTGATTGAACAGGAAGAGAGCGACAGTTTCGCCATCGGCCTTGAAAGTGGGAATGGCTTTTGCCCATTTCATAAAATAGTCGACCGCAGCTACGATGTAGCTATGTCCATTTTCCGAAGTGGGATTCCAAGTGACGAAGTCAATTCCCCATTTAGCGAAGGGACCAATGGAGATAACCGGATGAAGGGGGGCAGGATGAGCGCACATTTTCTTTGTGAAAATTTGACATAGATGGCACTTCTGGACCGCTGCAATGCAGTCTTTAAACAAAGTGGGCCAATAGTAACCTGCGAGTAAGATTTTTTGGGTAGTAGCTATGCCCGAAAGATGACCACCACATGCCCCTACGTGGTAGTCATTCAAAACGTGCTCCGCCTCATCGAAAGTGAGACAATGTCGGAGAATAGTATCAACCCCACGACGATATAGTGTATCATTTAACATGAGGTAGTGCTTTGCCTGGTGACGGATACGACGACGGTCGTCGAACGTGAGAGTTGGGCGAAAGCATTGGGCTTGTAGGTAGAACAAAATGTCTCCATACCATGGGTCTGAAGAATCAACCAAGTATACAGATTCATCATGGAATGGATCATGAGCTACTTCTCTTGGGTCGATCTTGGGAAGGTCCGATAATAATTTGGTGAAAACGAGGGATTTCTTTGCTTTGGTAGTTGTGAAGACCAAATCAAATTGTTGGAGGATTATGATCCATTTGGAATATTTTCCTCCAATAACTTGTCTAGACAGGATATGTCACATGGGGTTCTCCAAAGCAATAATCATAGTCTGTCGCAGTAATATATAGTGTCGGAGTCGGGTGACGGCGAAAACTACTGCCAAAGAAAGTTTCTCCACATGTGAATAACGTAGTTCAGGTCTGATTAGACCTTTGGAAAAATAGTATATCACATGGTCACTGTCGTCACTATGAACTTGAACCAGAACCATACCAAGTGAGGATGGTGAGGCTGCCAGGTAGAGGAAAAAGTCACGTGAGTAGTTGGGGGCACTAAGGAGTGGGGCTGAGACAAGTGCATGTTTTAAAGCATCAAATGAGCATTGAGCTTGGTCATCCCACAAGTATAGCATTCCTTTCTTCAATAATCGCATAAATCATTTCGTCATCTCGGCATAGTTAACGATGAATCGACATAAAAAAATTTCCTTCCCTTGCAAACGTTGGAGTTGAAGGATGGATTGTGGTGTCGAAAATTCAAAAATCGCCTTGAACTTATCGGGATCAACCCTAATCCTGTTCTTGGAGACAATGAAACCTAATAGACGTCCAAACTCGACCATAAATATGCACTTATGAGGATTCAGATGTATATTGTAGAACCTACACCTAGCAAAAATTTATTTTAGATGAGCGAGGTGATTAGGTCGTTTCTTGGAATGGCCGGAAGGTCATCCAAGTAAGCCTGTACAATGTGTCAAATGTCATGAAAAGCGTAGTCCATAGCCCGCTAAAAATTTTCTCCAGCATTCTTTAGACCGAATGGGAGTTTACAATACGCAAATGTGCCCCAAGGATAGATGAAGGCAGTTTTATGCTGGTCGTCTTTTTTAATTGCAATCTGGTTATAGCCCAAGAATCCATCCATGAAGGAAAAATATTTGCATCCGGAACAATCATTGAGAATATGATCTATGAACGGTGTAGGATAATTGTCTTTGGGACAAGTGGCATTCAGATCGCGATAGTCAACACAAACTCGAATGGTGCCTTGTTTTTTATCGACGGGAATTGGATTGAAAACCCATTCCGTTAAAGGAACAGGATAGATGAAACCAGCATTTAAAAGTTTTTCTACCTAAATTTTGATGGCGGCTACTTTGCATGGGTAGACAGGTTTGAGTCATTGTTGAATTGGTTTGGCATTGTCATAAATCTTGATTTCATGCTCGACTATAGATGGGTCTATGCTGGGAATTTTTTCATAAGACCAAGCAAACACATCGCGGAATTCCTTGAAAAGGGATGTGAAGCATGCAATTTCCTCAGGATTGCAATTGGCTCCAATTTGAATATTTTCCACAATACCCGTTTTGATCGAGATATCAATGAGCATTGTATTAGAAAGATTACCCATGTTCCCTTCTAAATCGATAATTTGAACAGTCATGTAAGTGAAGGGAACCATATTAGGTGAGTTAAAGGATGGGATTTCAGTTTTTATCATGTCCGAGTCAATCATCGAAGTGCGATGGTGAAACTCTCCCCAAGGTCATTCTTCTAAAGACATGATCTCTCAAATAGCTTCATCTATAGGAAAGACTTCATTGAGGAGATCCTTAGAGAGAACTGTGATGGGAGTGAGGTTTGTACCTTTGGTCGAAACCATAGTAGTTGAGGGTTCAGATGTGATTTGGATGGCTTGGTAAGCCAACTCGGCCGATGAAAGCGACATCTGATCTCCATAGGAATCAATTTATGAAGGTGCCAGGATGATCCATGGGTCGATAGAGCCATCCAGAATGGTGGATATCATTGCAACCATGTTTGGGATCTGTGGCATTGGGAGAGGAAAATAACCCAGTAGGGAATATGCCTTCAGAAGACCGGTACCGATACTGACGTAAGAGTCAGGAAAGCCTCCTATTAGGGGTACAATGCTACTTGGTAACATGGCATGATCAGGGGTGGAGAAGGATAGGTGATCCACTATGACTATTTTCCCATCCAATGGAAATGGGATGAGTTAAAAGACTGGAGAAAAAATGGCGGTCATGGCATAAGACCAGCTACGACCAAGCAATAGATTATAGTTGAGATGACGCTCTACGACTTCAACGTCCACGTTTATCATTTTCCCACTCAGAGTGATGGGAAAGATAACAAGGTATCCTTTTGGGAGGAATGTGTGGCCATCAAAATCTTTGAGGGAATTCGACGACAGTGTTAAGGTAGGAGAACCTAAATTGAGCCAGCAATCTTATGACATAACATAGGTTGAAGCACCTTTGTCTATGACAGTGCGATGGATTGGTCTCCCTTTTGACACAACCTGCACCTGGAATGCGAGTTGGTGTGAAAGGCGAGGTTTAGATTTTTCCATATCAAAGATAGCTAACATGGAATCCTGGGGGTTTATTCCAGCAATGGCTGAAAGTAAAGCTTTCCTTTGTGCTGGACAGGTTTGTAATACTTCGAGAGCAAACATAGCTGATGGTGCCTGAGCCAAATATTCTACAATGTTGTAGTTTTGGGTTGCACGTGCAGAGGTGTTATGAGTCGTGCATTGAAGTGTCCCTTTGGGGGGACGAATCATGGGGTCAGAAGTAGGCCGTTCGATATGCAAATAGTTGGGCAGAAGTGGATTTGAACTAGTACCAGGTTCTTGAGCATCTATGGTAGGATTTCCATAAAGCTTGGATCGTGTTTGAAGTTCAACACTCTCAATGCCATAAATGGCAGATGGTCCTTCGTTGGAAGGATGCGAACCACCATTGCCCTATTGATGGGGTAACGGGTTGTGGCAGATTGTCAACCATGTGTTGATGTTGCTGCTATGGATTAGGGAAAGGATTATGAAGAATGACAGGTGTTTTCCTAGAATCCTTTTTTGTAATAAAATCGGTGCATTCCTACAGCCGAGGACATTTGTATGTCAAGTGGTCCTCCACATAGATCTTGCAAGGAAATTTCATGGGTTTATCCTTCCCTTTGTCATTTTTGGTAGCGTTTTTCTGATTAGGGTTATTCTGATTGTCTGACTGCTCTTCCGAAGAAGATGTCTTTTTCTTATTCTTCTTATTTTTCCCACTAGGTTTTTGTGAAGTTTGCATAGAATTTACCTCAGCGATAGGAAGAGTAGTCGTTTGGTGAGGGGCGGTGGCAGCCGAAGATGGATAGGAGGCTTGCCCCTGAGATTGCTTTGTGGCTACACCAGAGATCGTGGCAATGAGACCGTTGGCATGAGCTTTGGTTTTCTAAGTAGCCGGAGGATTTGGGTTACCAGGGGCATTGGGGAAAAAATCATATAGCGTGCCAGACTGTGAATAGATTAAATCCAAATGTTGGGCACGACGAATACATTGATCTTCTGTAACCACACCGGAAAGGCCAATGTTTTTAGAGATGTGGGGTAAGAGAGACTTACAAAACCAGTTGGCTAAGAGATGATCCAGGGTTGGCGCTTTGACTAGCCTCCTCCTATGTCTCCATTCATGAATTTGATCAGAGATGTGGGTGGTGGTGTCTTGGCACAGCGAGGTTAAAATTTCCGTTCCAGTTTCAAATATGATTGGTAGTTGGAAGTTCTTTAGAAACTCCGTCACTAAAATGCCAATAGTGTTGATGGCGGCGTGTGGCAATTCAATATACCACTTGGCAGCATTGCCTGTAAGGGTGCGGGGAAACAACCGAAGCCGGACACTATCATCCACCATGGAATTTGATATAGACCATATGTGAAATGTAGTGATGTGTGCGGCTGGGTCGTACCCTTGTTTCCCGTCGAACTTCGGGATGTCAGAAGGAATCTTGTGTGGTACTAGAGGCTAGAGCGGGTTGTGATTAATGGGATCATTAGTCAATTTATGGATATCAGGGATGTCCAGAGCTGCCAAAAATGGCAATTATGGATTTTCCCCCGAATCTAACCAAGGAAGTATGGGCTATCTACTTAGACCATAGGGTCCACCCATCAATGTGTTACTAGGAGGATAAGTAGGACTTTGATATAAATTTCCTATAGGCGGAGGGGTAGGGATGTATGGTTGCTGTCCATAGGGCATATTGTATTGCGGGACGAATGGTTGGTTGCCCCTAGTATAAAAGTGCCCTCCCATTCCATATGGAGGTTGGGGTGGATTAGTCCATATGGACGCAATAGAGTTTCTCGGAGGCATGCTACTATTTGCATATTTCGACAATGACATAGACCCTACACCTATATTTGAACCACTTAAGGGAATAGTATTGACAATAGGTTGTCCCATTTGTCCTAAAGATTGTAGAGGAAGTGAAATGTTCCCTGCTACCTACGTGCTGGTGACATTGCCCCCTGGTATAGTGGCCAAGGGGTTTGAACTCAGCAAAGGGTTCCAACCGAAAGGGTTGCTAAACGGAACCGAAGTAGTCACACTCGTGGGAGGAGAAATCGTGGGTCCCAACGTGGTCACAGTAGGAGTAGATCCTGAAGGATTCAGCGAGCTATTGACAGTTGTGATGACCGTAGGGTTGGGATGAGGTATATGTTGACTACTCGGGTTACCAAGTGATGGCATAGAACTGAAAACCAGCAGGGGGAATGGTGGCAAACGTGGGATGGTTGCCATTGGCATCGACCCTGTGGATGCCGGTGGTGAAATGGATGTTTGTGCGGCTGAAGACATATCTTGGCGTGGTGGAATCTGAATTATCACAGGCCCCAATGGATCAGTGAGTGGAGGATTGTAATGAGGTACAGCCCCTTCCATGAAAGGGTCCTCTGGAAATTCCATATGATATGAGGCTATGTGAAAATAGGGATTTGTCATTTGAGACTGCTCTTCCACAGAAGGCATGGGTTCACCAAGGTTCAGTTCTTCCTCAATAGTTAGAGGAGGTAGAGCTTGCTATCGTCGAGACAGACGGTGTGGATCAGGTGACGCCACAGTGACCTGTTTAGTTTTAACAAATTTTAATAAATTACGATATATTATAAAGTCTCATTGATAGTAACCACACACCTAAAAAAGAAAAAAGGACTCTCTAAAATCAATCAACAAGCAGCCAGAATAGGTTGCCCTGTCTGAGTACTACCGTTTGCTGGTGATGAAATCCAGTATCACAATAGTATACAGAGAGGGTTGGTCGAAAGTATAGTTACGGTCACTCTAGAGCTTCACCCGAACCTCAGACGATAGGTGTAAGCACTCTCGTGAAGACGAGTACCCTCCTAAATACCGAAGATAGAGTGGGTCTGTCTGTTTCAGGTACCAGGACAACCCGTCCCAATCACCTTGTGTAAGTCCCTAAAAAGTATGGCCACTAAAGATACCTCAAATAATAGACATCATCAGGGGGGTCCACGGTCAAGGAGAGCATTTTATATGGGAAGAATACCTAGATCCCCGATCTAGTTTTGACATCCCCGAAGGGAACCCCAATATACAACACACCCACCATATGTAGTCGAAAGCGGGCTACCTTCTTGTGCACCCAAGTGTTGTCTCGCGCTGAGCTCCGGTAAAGGAACGGTCCCGATAATATGAGTGATGTAGGATTTCGCTAGTTAATGACTGTAGTTTCAAGTTTTGAGATCTTGGGTGATTTTCTCACTTTTCCTGACCCAAGATCCTAGCATAAACTACTGTTTGTGTGAGCTCAAAAATAGTAATGTGATTGATTTTATTATTGATTTATTCTTAGTGTACTTGATTATTAGTCTTGCGGAGGGGGTTTGGATGTATGAAATGTAATGAGAATCTGAGTCAAGAAACCATGCAAAATATGCTCTAAATATTAAATTCGATGAAGAGTATTTCTACAAGGAGAGGTTTCTTTTCAACATCCATGCAGTAACATTCAAACAGCACAGTTCAAATTTAAAGATTCAGACTTCTATCTACCTCTTCTTAACAGTCTATGAACTGAAAATTTCAGAATTAACTCAGCTAGATGCAGAAAAACTAAATAAAAAAATAATATTCTTCTCTAAAAAAGTAAATTCTTTTGACACTAACTTTTCAAACAAGAGAAAATAAACAAAAATTCCAGCTTAGTAAACAAGCATAGGGATTTATACAATGAGAGATACCGATGGCCAAAAAACTCTGCAACCAGAACACAATCACAACAGTGAACAACAAATTTTGGCTGAGTGACGCACCATCTCTCAGCAAAGATAGTGTTAATCCACAGACTAACGAACTGTATTTAAGCAGAGGCAGTGTTATAACGCATTGGAAAAACTACAGAGGTAGCGTTAGCCAGGGTAAAGTTCTTCAGATTGTCAAATAGAAACAGGATTGAACTCTGCAAGCTTTTGAAATGTCTACTAGGCATAAATACTGATCGGAAGGGTCTGTGAACAGAGAAAAGAAGAAAGGGGGAAAGAAATAGTCCGGTAACTATGGGAAAACTCCACAGTGGAGTCGCCAATTCTACTATAGGGTAAAATTCTTGGGTTGTTGGTTATTTTATATCCCTCTCAGGGCTTTCCGGTGCCCAAGACAGAGAGTAATATTAGCTGTATAATTCGCAAAGACTGCATATACATGTTCATATTAACTTAAAATCACTTGATAGAATAATATAGATGATTACCTCTTTAATGATCTTGGAGTCCCTTGGAGAGCACTAGGTATTGAAGCAGAGGTTCTCCTTCACCAGCTCCAAATCTTGGTCCTGCAATCAATTAAAGCACCTGTGTAATTTCTAACATAACATACATTTCCTATCAATTAATCCAATATATAATAAACATTTAAACTATGCACATCTAAGCCATTCATCTCATGCTATATAAGTGATTAAATAATAATGACAATATCAACGCATAGAATGGACAAAACAGATATATTTCTATTGATTTATTAAAAGGAGGATTACAACCGTTGGTTGCACCAAGCCCTCCTCAGCCTTCCAATCTCTTTGTCTGTCAAAGTGGTGATGTCTTGATCAAAAAGTTATCAATGAACCACTTTGACCTTTTACCTTCACACTACAACAATGATCTCTACTTCACAAGTATTCAAAAACTTTGACAATCCTTCGACCTTGAACCAAGAGCCTTCAACTCCATTTTAGAGGAGATGGAGAGAGAAATCATTGCCCTTCTCTTTCCACCAGTTCTAAATAGAAAAAACCAAGATTTTTCTCCAATCTCTATGCTTTTTCCTTCTTTGAGAGTTCAGTTGTTTATGGCAAGGCCCAATAAGATATTAGTGCTTTGTAGTTTCCTTTTTGTACTGACTCTCTTGTGAGAAAAAGCTAGAGATTCAAATCATTCTCCGAGGGTTTTTCCCATTTCAAACTTAAAACACAGGTAACGCTGCTCTCTAGTGTAAACAGAGTGTTTCCCTAGCCACTAACGTGACCTATTCACTGATCAGCTACGTTATAACGCTCTTGTGTTGTTATAGAGAAGCGTTACCTTGGCAGAAATAGGTTTAATTTAGGTCTTTGTATTCCTTCCATATTTGTCTTCTCCTCTGAGCTGATGAGGAGGTATTTTGACCTGTAACAATGATATATTGAACTGCCACGAGGCTCTTTTAACAATTTCATCGCTTTAGCAACCACTTTCTTAACTCATTTTCAGTTGCCAACCAGATACGAAAATGACACAGAATTATTAACTTCACTAAAACAATCTATGTCTACATACATATCAGATCATATACATGAATGGAGACACATAAGACATTTGGTGAAAGTTTTTATCCCGAATGAGATATTGGTAGAATCATATCAAATCATTGCTACCGAAAATCACTGAAGATGTAGCTAAAGGTGGCATTGTTACGGAAGAACAAGTCATCGTTCAAGCTCAGTATCTTGAATTGGTATATACCCAGTTAGGTATTTTGTATGACAATATTCCCGATTTACCATGCCTTGGTAAGATAACAGCAACTCCTTCAGGGTCTCATGTTGCTGATGGTGTGATCGGTTCAGTTAGTACGACTAAGAGTAAGAAGAAATCTTAAAAGGTTACTTCTCCCATAATAACTTTACTAGATTCATCAAAAGGAGAATCTTCCCTGGAAACTTCTGCCGATATTCACATTGTATAATCATCTACTACAAAGTCAAAATATAGCAAAAAGAATAAAGGGAAGAATAAAAGTAAACATACTTCATTTCCCAGGGAAAAAACTAATAAAAATGAGCCGAATGATGATAAAAAGAAACCTCATTACCCTTGTCTTATTTATGATGAGGATCATTTCACCAAGGAATGTCCACATAGGGATGAAGTATCTAAGTCTTTCAAAGGTTCACCTACCCCAACTATCTTGAAAGATCCTTTTCCAGTTTAAGATATAAAAATGATTGGATCTTCTTCTAATACATTAGCATATATTTTGATGATGTCTCAAGTAATGGTTGTGATTCGATCACAAGATTGTGGTAGTAAAAATCTTGTTCTTGGTAAGGAAGTAGAAAATTCTTATTTTGCACCAGCGACATCTCCTTCGGTTTCTGATCCACTTCATATCGTGAAACCTAATCCTAATTTAGTAATCAAACTGCCTACTAAAGGTGTACTTCGTAAATTAGCTTTCAATCCAAATGTGAGAGCTACTTAGAACTACAACATTGTTGAAGATTTAGCAGTATCTCCTTCGGCAATGTTGGCTTTAGAAGTGCTGCAATCATGCCCAACACAAAGGAAATTATTCTTATTAGCAATTGGAGCTGTAGATCTTAAATATTTGAACCTCATGGTCTTTGATTTAGAAAATTTTACACCATGTCTCCCTCATCAAATGGGTTTTCAGATTCCAGTAATAGTAAAAAACATACATTGCTTTCGTACTATTATTGATGAAGGAGCATCTACGTGTATCATGTTGTTAAACTATTGGAAATCAGTTGGTTCTCCAACCTTTAAATAATCACTGGAAATATTCAAAGCTTTTGATGGAAGATGATTCCATCCTTTTTGAATTTTGCAGGATCTACCTATAGAGGTTGAAGGTAAAACCATTAATTTAGATGTGGAAGTAGTTGATGCCCCTCTAGATTACAACCTTCTTCTGGGTCGAAGTTGGTCTTATGCTATGAATGTTGCCGTGTCATCCATATTTCAAATATTCATATTTCCTCATCAAGGAAATATTGTGAAAATTGATAAGCTCTCATATTATTCGTCTGACCCAGCTTCTACAGATAGTATTCAGCACGTTGGAAAATTTACTATCCCTTATGAGGATGTAGGAGTAGGTTTAATCAAATATTACGCTTTAATGATAAATTTTTCTATAACTCTGCCTAACGTAATGCATAGTATTGCTAATATAAATATCATTACATCAAGCACTATTCCATTTGATGATCCTTGGGTAGTGCCTTTAAAGTCAGAATTGGATTCACTCAATGGCGTGAAGCCTTTGAGTCCTTTTGAGATAGCATATCAAGATGTACGGTCATTTTCCAATATGCCATCAACTGATTCTGATCCAAATAATGTGATCAATAAAGAATCATTTTCACCATCAAGCTCAACTATAACATTAGTTCCTGATTCTATTCCATAAGTGTTTTATACAGATGAAAGAATTCGTGAATTCTTGTCCATAGATGATTTACTATGGGATGATCTCCATCATAGGTCATAATTTTTACCTGAGATTGATAGATTCGAAAACAAATTTTCATCTATTTTTACAGTTGATTATGTCAAAGAACCCCAGAGTCCAATACCAGTTACAAATTTGGATTCTGAAGTAAATTTGGGAAATATTTATCCAACGGTTCCCATTGAAATATCAGTAAAACTAGGAATTATTGAAAACATTCATATAGGTGCTTCTTGTATTTTAGATGAAATTTCTACATATAAAGCCCTATTTCAATAATTCCGCGACATATTTGCCTGGTCTTATGAATAAATTCCAGGAATTGATCCTAAAATTGTCATTCATGAAATCAAAACTTACTCGGATGCTAAGCCTATCAGACAAAAATTGCGTCCGATACATCCATGAAAAGTTGCTGCTATCAAAGCCGAAGTTGAGAAATTACTACGAGTAGGTTTTATTTATCCAATATTGTTAACGGATTGGGTATCTAATATTGTTCCTGTTACTAAAAAACAAGGAACAATACACGTATGTGTCGACTATAGGGATATTAACAAAGCTTGTCCTAAAGACTATTATCCAACCCCCTATATCGATCAAATTATTGAAGATTGTGCTGGAAATAAAATGTATTCATTTATGGATGGATTTTTTAGATACAATAAGATCAAGATACTCCCTGCCGATCAACCAAAAACAACATTCATTTGTCCTTGGGGAACATTTTCTTATTGTAAACTACCTTTCATATTGAAGAATGGTGGGGAAAATTTTCAAAGGGATATGTCTTATGATTTTGATGACATTAAACACATTGTGAAACCTTATCTTGATAATTTACCTCCTCATTCATTACACAAGGAATATCATCCTACTCATTTATGAGCAATTTTTATGAGATGTAGGTATTATAAGATTCACTTGAATCCACACAAGTGTGGTTTTTGTGTACAATCTGGTAGATTACTGGGATTTTTCATTTCGAAAGATGGCATTCGTGTCGACCCTTTGAAGGTGAGGCTATTATCAATTTACCTCCTCCTTACACATTTCACCAACTCCAAAGTTTGCAAGGGAAAGAAAAATTTCTGCGCAGATTTATCCAGAACTACTCTGAGTTAACCAAAGGTTTTACTAGGCTGTTGAAACAGAATGTTCCTTTTATTTGGGATGAGATCACTGATTCTTTAAAACATGTGTTTACCCATACACCATTATTGCATCCACCAAATTACAGCCAAGATTACTTTTTATACTTAGCAACCTCTGATTCCACTATTAGAATGGTATTAGTTCAGGAAGATGAATTCCACAATGAGCATGTGATTTAATATCTTAGTAGGAATCTCAATCCAATAGAGATTAAATACTCACATGTGGAGAAATTGGCCTTGCCAGTACTTCAAGCTGTCAAACGTTTTCGTCATTACATTTTGTTATGAAAAACAACTGTGATCTCTAATTGCAACCTGATGACGTATATTATAACTAAACAATTGGTTGGGGGAAAATACTCTAAATGGATAGTTATCCTTCAAGAGTTTGATTTATAATTTGAAAAATCCAAATCAAAGAAATCATTGGTGTTCGCGGATTTTATGTGTGACTTCTTGGATACTAAGACAGAAAATGTTGTAGAGCATTCGATCACTGATGAATATCTGTTTCTTATCAGTACGTTATATCCTTGGTATGGAGATATCATTATTTATCTCCAAACTGAAACTTTTTAGCCTGAAATTTCACGTTCACATCGACGAAATATCTGTTACCAATCTCAACAATACAATATTGTTGGGGACATGCTTTATCATTGTGGTGCGAATTTTGTATTTCGACGATGTTTGAATCATGAAGAAGTTGAACGAGTTTTGAATGACTGCCATTCTAGAGCGTGTGGCAGTCATATGTCTGGGTATGCCACAAACCAAAAGATACTACACGCTAGTTATTTTTGGCCGTCATTATTCAAATATCTCATTCTCGCGGTCCAAAAATACCATAATTGTCAGATATTTTATCAGAAGATGCATGCACCACCAGCTCTTCTTCACCCCATAATTGTTGTCGGCCCTTTTGAGAAATGGGGCATTGATTTCATTACATGTAACCCTCACTCGACCGGGGGGCATGGGTATATTATTCTCGCTGTAGATTATTTTACCAAATGGGCCAAGGTGATGCCTACATTTTCGGAAGATGGAAAAACTGCATCTACATTTGTATTCAATCATGTGATTGCTAGATTCGGTGTACTGCAAGCTATCATTACTGATCATGGGAGTCATTTTCGAAAAATTATGATGACCGAAATTTCAAACCAACTTATCCTACACCATGATAATTCTAGTCCATATTACTAGCATGATAATGGTCAGGTTGAAGCTGTTAATAAAGTTTTGAAAACTATGATTAAAAGGATAATCTGAATTCATAAATCGAATTGGCATACTATTTTTTTCTCAGAACATTGGGCATACCGAACCTCAGCAAAAATTACAATAGTGTTCACTCCTTTTCAATTGGTCTACAGTTTAGAAGCTGTGTTACCCATTGAATGCAAAATATCGTCACTCCAATTAGCAATAGGGTTATTAACAGCCACTTCTAAAGAGGAAAAGCTCTTTTTGTACTTAGCACAATTATATGAGAATTAGAGCACTGCTACATTAGCAGCTGAAGCTCATAAAAAACGCGTTAAAGCTCAATACGACCGAAGTGTTACACCTCGTATTTTTTCAAAAGGTGATCTAGTATTGGTATATGACCAAGCTCTTGATAAAACAGGAGCTGGGAAATTTAGACCGATGTGGCATGGTTCTTATATTGTCAAGCGAGTTCTTGCAAAAGTGGCTTACGAGTTGATTGATTATGACAGGGTCTCTTTAGATAAACCCAAAACTGTGATTTATCTGAAGAGATATTATGCTTGATTTTTTGTGTGAATATCATACCTTTATATTAGTTATTTTTTTAAGATTAGCTGCTTTAGATTGGATGAGTGCGTCTAGTATAGCTTTGCGTTGACAAAGATTCCTTCTTATCTTGATTACTCTTGATATTGTAGATGTCAATTTCCCTTCAAGTGTATATTGGTTTTGTTGATGGTGCCTGTAATAGTACATGGAATGTCTCTTTTGCGGCCTGGTTTATCTATTCACCCACCGATGAGTTAGTTTCTATGCATGGGGTAAGCCTTGGTCAAACAACGAATAATGTTGCAGAATATAGCACAGTGATTGACTTATTGTCTGATGCCATTTCATTTGGCATTCAACGTTTGATCGTTAGGTTAGATTCAAAACTCATTGTATTACATTTAAACAGGGTATATGCGATTAAAATCCCAGTGTTACTAAAATTATTTTTGAAGGCTCGTCTCTTGGAAAGGCAGTTTGATTACATTGAATATATACACATTCGAAGAATTTTGATTACATTTTCTGATGCATTATCTAATAATGTTATAAATATACATTTGAGACATTAAAGCAGTAAATTAAAAACAACATTCAATATGTGTTTAAAAAGATAGCTGGCAAAAGTAGTTATAGATAGAGTTTGTGTTTCAAAAAATATTACATCGTCTAGGACCATAGGTTTAAAACACTTGATGATTTGAAAGATAGTGATACAAAAAACAAAAATACAATAGTTTGCGATAATCATCCACTATCCATGGTGATGATCATGATAATATACTATCACCCGTGCCACTCTACACAGATATCTCCGAAACTGGCTAGGAATGCCAAAGACACGCCTCTAGAGACGAAGGGGGATATCATCCATCATAATCTTTAGAATGTATCCAGTCAACCTTTCCAAGTTGTGCTCTAATTCAGTGAGAATATTTGTTGCCTGGTTCTTTGGCAGTGCAATAGGATCTGTTGGCTTCCTCTAGAAGCGGCGGAGATTGGCTGGTCTTCATGGACCAACATCTGATACAAATTTTTGTTATCAGCATTGGACGATTGAAAATAAAAATAAAAATTAGATTTAAAATACATCAAAAAAATTTATTTCCCTTATTCATCCCATTATGCCCCTAGAGGTAAGGACATCTCAGGATCATTTCAGAAATCGATGCCTGTATATGGGAAATCCTCAATAGAAAAAATTTGGTTCTATAACCAATGAAAGTATGCCAGAGTGAATCTTATTATTGTTCAACCATCACCACCATGAAGGGACATCAGTGCAACCTAGCGTACCATGCGTGGCTCTCTGAGTTCACCATGATCAACATAGATCAGCTGAGGGGCGAGAGATGGAATTCTCTCCAAAGAAAAACATACGAAGATAGCACCATACCCAAATTTTTTTAACTTTGCATTCTTTTCTCTGGTCATTTGACCCTTCATATTGGTCAACGCCCCTTCACACCAATTGAAGATAGTGCCTCTGTAGCATTCAATAGCTATTTTCATTTGTGACTTGGTAGTCACATATGGATCCGCACTTCCACATAATCTGGTAACGGTGAATGCAATGACTTTCAGATCAAGATGTATGATAGTTTTTATGTCTATATAGTTGTCTTTGGGATCAAATTCTTCATTACAGAATTCGTGTTTGTAGCTAGCGATAGGTAGGCCACCTTGCCTAGCTCCATACAAAGAAATAGGTTCACCTCTTTTTGATAAATCGGTGAGGAAGTAGATATCTTCAAGCTCAATTTCTAGCTTGTGATCTCCAATGATGAAACATTGTTCCTGAACATCCCATCTATTTACTAGCCAGGTCATTAAATCTACCTATGCCCTCATGCCCTGAATGGCCCAGAATTTGTATAATCTACAATTTCTCAAAGTACGCATTACAGATAGATTATTCATGGACATATCGTCTATCTCTTCATGTTCACATTCTCACGACTCCAACATTGTGAAATGACCTACAAGTGGATGCATTTAAAGGTTAGAAGCTATTAGAGTAAAAAAAATTAGCCATTTTTGAGAGAATTCATCAAATTTTATTTTCTTACAGTGCCTCCACAGTTTTTGTATAGGGAAAGTATGGACCTCTGCATGAAACCTGCATAAAAACTACAGTAGCCCGATAATTTTCCTTTAGGAAAATTATTTGGGTTTTCAGGTAAACAATGGCTGACCCACGGACCCCCATGAGAAAAATTTTGAACCATTCCCCCCCCCCCCCCCCCAAAAAAAAAAAAATGAATTTAAAAACTAAAAAGGAGAATGTAAATGGATGGAAATGAAGGGAAAGGTGTTGTGGATAACCTAGATTCAACGGATTTTGATTTGAGTAGTTGGTTCTAACGTTATCACTTCTAGAATGTTTGTTACCCAGAGCTCTCAACTTTTAACTCTAAACCGAAAAGGTAAAAATGACTTTGTTGAACTACTTTTTATAAGATTTTTTGAATAAATAAAATATAATTTTATTTGTTTTCCACTTAAATTTTTTTTTTCATAAGTTTTTACTTATTGGAAACAGATATTTTTAATATTTTGAGTTATGTGCAGAAAATAGGTTTATCAGGTGGAAGAAATTATTTTGATGATGAGTACAGTTTTATCACTTTTCGAGCTCTTAAAAATTTACGAAAAAGTGAAACCTTGGAGTTCTCTTTTAAGCCCTTTTCAAACTCTCTAAACATGAAAATATTTCCGAGTACTTGACTATTCGAACTCGCTAAAGGAAATGAACAGTCGTCCCTTCAGTATAATTTTACCCCTTTTCTGGATTGAAACAAACTATTTATGAAAAAGGTATACATTGACTAATCATGGTCATTGGAGTTCTCTCCTACATTATTTTATCCTTTTTCAGGCTTGGGAGACTAAATTTACGAAAAATAATAACCACAGAGTTTTCTTAATTTTTCCTTCTGACTCCCTAAAAATTAAAAAACACCGAGTTTCACCTATTCTGGACTCGTTAAAATTT
This sequence comes from Pinus albicaulis, assembly GCA_034641835.2. NCBI lineage: Eukaryota > Viridiplantae > Streptophyta > Pinopsida > Pinales > Pinaceae > Pinus > Pinus albicaulis. The sequence continues at coordinate 582,614,336 of CM076569.1, forward strand.
ACTAGTAAAGGAACTATCAATTATAAACAGGAACCGAAAACTCCTTCTTAGGGTTCAATTTTAATACTAAGTTGGACTCATTTGAATGATGAGATTATATTACAAGAAAATGTTATCCTCCTCAAGCTTGTCAAAAATAAAGAGGTACTTGCCAGAAATGGTGGTGAAAAAGAGAGAAGATGAATCCAGTTGTCACACTTTGTTTCAAAAAGTCATATACCACTCTTGAGCATGAAACTTTTTTCACATTCATACATGAGTTGGGAAAATCCTTTGGTCAAATAGTTAATCAAACCACATTGAAATTCTTCAGCCGGTTTCTAGGTATTAGCTTTAGGTCAATTGCCACTGAACAATCTGTAGTGTCATTATGTGTTCAAGAGATCAGTTTCAATAAACCATTCATTGCAAACATTTATCTCCATTCACGTTGATCATCCCCGAGTCAATCCTTACAAAACATTTCTTCAAAACTTGATCTAATGGTTTCATGTCGTGGGCTTTCCTATGACAGGTCACTTTCTATCGACAACAACTCATCATCTAGAAAGTTGATCTGGAATCCTATTAGTACCTTAGGATCTGCATGTCCTAATGGCAAGTTTCTTGCCTTTGACGACGGGTTACATCATTGACCTTCTATTGAAATATTCTATGAAATGTTCGACTGTTCGACTTCAGATAAAAAATTCACATTTCATAGATTGTACTGATTACTTTGAGATCCATTGTCATTATTGGTGGTTTCTCTTAGACTTGTTAATAGTACACATCATTGATTGGTAATCAAGTGGTTTCTACCATGTTCAACTTCGACACAATAAATTGCATGGATAGAATCGTACTAGTTCGAGAAGCAGAAATCAAGACCCAGGATCTATTTTCCGCCATTTAGGATGCGAGGATTTTTATTATTCATTATGTAGTACGCTACTTATAACAGATGGCTACGTCCAATATGTTTCTACTACTTTATGTAATTCTAAAGTCGTTTATGTATTAGAACATATAGTTAGTTTTGATATGATTATGGGAATGCCTACCTCAGCGATGATATACATACACACACACACACACACACACACACACACACACAGATATATATATATATATATATATATATATATATATATATATATATATATATATATATATATATATATATATATATATATATATATATATATATATATATATATATGTATGTATATATATGTATATATGTATATATGTATATATATATTCTTTCATTGAATTTTTTGTTCCAAGTTTCAACCGATGTCCCAATAGCTCGATCCTCAGAATGATAAAGCACTTCACCCTTAAGAAATCTTCAGAATTCACACTGTAAGGGGCAATCTGACATACATACATACATACATATACATATACATATACATATAAATATACATATACATATATTCTTGCACTGAATTTTTTGTTCCAAGCTTCAACCGATGTCCCAATAGCTCGATCCTCAGAATGATAAAGCACTTCACCCTTAAGAAATCTTCAGAAATCTTCAGACTTCGCACTGTAAGGGGAAATCTATTACAGTGAAATTTGTCACCATGACATTTATCTATTTATATGGGTTCGTCATTACCTATTTATTTCTCCCTTAGAGGTATAAAAATATAAAGTTCCTAAATCAAGTCTTAGAACCATAGAAAAGCCCTTAAAAACCCTAAAAACCCTAACTCCGCACCTTTTGTAGTCATTCCCTGTGGTACTGTGGTTTATTTCTATAAAAAATGTGGCACATCTTGCACGTTATGCTCATTAAAAATGTGGACCCCTGTAAAAGGTAAAATAGAAAGAAAAGTAAGTTTATAAGTCCATCTGGTCAAATATTCTCCCAGCTGGGGCCTTTTAGAAGCACTATCTGGTTGAGCTTCGCCCCTTCCATTCATGAACCTTTATCCATTCATAGATGGAGCTATCCCTTGGTTTTTGGAGCTGAAATCCCATGATGAGAGGGCTTTATCCCTTCCTTTTTGGAACTAAAACTACCTCCCTTCTGCTAGAAATTCAGACCATGTTTCAGTCTTAAGGGTACTTAGAACTTGATAGTTTTGAGGTGAATTGCTAAAGAAATATACTCTCCACATTTCGCATCATTTGCATGAGAGTATTACATACTCATAGCCATAGCCTTATACTAAAAAAGAGATTTGGAGTCTTGTCAAACTGAGGAAAACGACTGGTCGGGACCCTAGAAGAACCTGTACAAACATCAAGGCGTCAAGGTTGTAAGGTTTCTTATTTTTATTCAAGGTTAATACAAATGGATTGTATTTTATCGTTAAGTTGTTCATCTATCTTTTGAATGATTTAATCCTTAGATTCCTTGATCACTAATATAGATTATTTCTTTTGAATTATCATATTTTGCGGATGCTTTTGATCTTGTTTGTTTGTCTTTTACTGCAAATCTTATATGCTAGATCAATACCTTATGGAATGGCTGGATTGAATACTGAGCAAGAATTAGATTGCAGGTAGGATAATATATTCGTAGTTAATTAATAATTCTTAAGCAAAATAGTCTAGAGGAAATGGTCTACATCTGTCTGTTTTTTTCTATATATCCTTAGGATACTAGGGAGATAGCTCTTGTCTGCAAGAGAGATTTTTCCATCTAATAGAAAGCATCAATTTGAAGCCTCTATACCATTTTTCTAAGATATTACGAAAAAATTTTAGTGCACTCCAAGAAAAATGAGAAGGGAATAGATCACTGCACTTAATAGGCAAGTTTGACCCACTAAGTCCTCTGTCCACAAAAACCATATCAACCCTAGAAAATTTTCAATTTTGTTCAATATAAATGGAGCCTTTTGTTATAAATAAAGGCCATATTTAGAAATTAGGTGCATTAAGAATTAGACATAGAATAAAATCTCACTAATAAAGGAATGTAATAATGAGGCATTTAATATAGTAATTAATTTAGTGATTATTACTTGGGTATTTGGGAATTACAATGTACTCTTCTCCTACTATGTAGTGACACATTGCATCTAATGAAGGAATGAACCCAAATTTTCTCATTCAAAATTTTCATTCCTATCCACACATGTGTGTGTAAAAATAACATGGTATCATAGAATTGTTGGGGAGAAGCAATGAAGTTGGTGAAGGAGCCAAGGGAATTCTATGTGCAGTAAAGGCACTGAGGGACATATATAACAAATTGGAAAAATGATAGCAAAGGAAAGCCAGCCTGGAGTGAGTCAAAGGGGTTGTATATATGTATGTAATAAAACTTTTAGAAGAGTGGGAATTCATAGCACAAGGAAAAACCCACAAAAATATTGTAGAAGGTAGGCCAAATAATCATATAATTGAAGATATCAAATCAATTTCTCGACTCGTGGAGTGACACTAAGTGTAGGAACTTTGTAGGTTTTCCTTTTGTGAATTCTTTCATCACATGGGTAGATATTATCTGTTGAATAACCACAAAATCAAGTCATATATGTCATCAGTGAGTGGGTAGCTACCAACAGAGATATCAAAAGGTATAGCTTCTATTCATGGTAGAACCATTGAATCAAAGTGATTAGGCCAACCTCTAGTAGAGGATATAGAAGAGTAACAATAATTTTCATACATAGCTGTCACACAAATTTTAACTAGTCACCACCTAGAAAATTTGTGAAATTGAGCTTCCAAAAGCTGCTAAATGGAAGATGTACTTATAAGGCATTTAATATTGTATTAAATGTGGTTGGTATTATTTAGGTATTTGGAAGATATGAAATGTACTCCTCTTCTACTACATAATAACTCAATTAAACATCACATAATCTAATGAATTAATGAATCCACTCTTTCTCATTCAACTGTGTATTCATGTCCACGCACATGTGTGCAAAAAAAAAAATGGAAATGCAAGTGTGGTTTTGTGCTGTCTGTTTCTAGAGAAAGGATGGATACCCATTTATATTGAGTGTAGTGATTCTTATAATATTTTAATATTTTCACTCACACTAGAAGAATCCATTTCTTTAACTAGTGATGGAGATGTTCATCAGTGGACTCATGTTGTACCGAATCCTACAGATGGAGTATATAAATGTTCCAGCTACCACATTGTATGGAAATCGTCCTTGCATTCCACATGGTGATAAGTTGAGGCAGGTATATATTGTGTTAAGTCCCTATATTACTAGTATAGTCTCTTATTGTTGTTAGTGTAACCCCCTTATTGTTATTATTGTACCCTTGTAACCTCCATTTTGTTATTATTGTGCCCTTAAAATTATTATTGTTAGGTCGGCTAGGATTACATTGTGGCCCACTAGGATTACATTATGGCCCCATGGACTCCTATATATAGAAAAGAGGTTTTGTAAATTGTATCATCCAAGAATTGTTCATTTATGTAATGTATTGGAGGTTTCCCCCTCGAAGTGGCTTATTTCTAAGGCGTTGATATCTCTTTTTCTTCTATTTTTGGAGCTGGTTACACAACATTTGGTATCAGAGGTTGGGATTCTAGGGTTTCGCTGCTCCAAACAGGTCATCGTGGCATTTTCGCTATAACTTTTTTTCTACGAAGTTTCAGAAGCTGAAATTTTTAGGGTGCGAAGCTGAAATCCTGAGGAAGATTTTCTAAAAATTTCAGAGCTTAGTTCGCAATATTTTCGGAGATATCATCTGTGGAAGTTAGGTCTTTTTTCAAGCTCCTAAACAGGTCATCGTGGCATTTTCGCTATAAATTTTTTTCTACGAAGGTTCAGAATCTAAAATTCGTATGGTGCGAAGCTGAAATCCTGAGGAAATTTTTCAAAACATTTCAGAGCTTGGTTCGCAATATTTTTGGAGATATGATCTATGGAAGGTAGTGCGTTTTCAGGCTTCTGAATTGCATCTCAAAGAGGTGATCGTGGGAAAAGTTCAATAACTCTCTCTCTGGGCAATGGATTTGAGTGCTGTAAAAAGTGGTCGCAAGCACACAGACTGTAGTTTCTTGGCTATCAATTTCAGAGACAAAGGACGAAACAGTGACACGTGGCAAGTCCTACAAGTGTGCTCTACTGAACCAGTCCAGAATTAGGTCATTGTGGGAGATTGGACACAACTTTGTCTTGGGGAATCCAAATTAGATCAGACCTGTGGCATTTGAAAGAAGCTTCAGAGGGCTACTACAGAGCTGAATTTTAGATATTTAAGATTTTCAATTACAGAGATAATTCAATTTCAATATCGAGCTCCTCAAAGCAAGTAAAAGGTATCAATATTGGATTCTAAAATGGCGCCCAAAAAGAATTCAACACCCATTAAGCCTTCAGAAGGCTCTACCATGACTCATGAAGATGAAGAATTGCAACATGATCTATCAAAATTACAAGAGCAAGTGCAACAACAAATTTCACTCTCGCAAAGAACAACAAAAAATGAAATGGAAGTTTTGAAGAAAGGCATGGAAACTAAGATGGATGGTTTGAAGAAAGGCGTGAAAGCTAAGATGAATGGTTTGGAAGCTAAGATGGATGGCATGGAAGTGGGCATGGAAGCTAAGATTGATGACATGGAAGCTAAGATCGATGAGAAAATGGAAAACATGAAGAATTTTCTAAAAGCAGATATGGAAGGTTTGACAAAGTTTATACAAGAAAGGTTTCCTAATGGTGAAAAGATAGTAGAAGAACCTCATGATGAGAACAAAATAAATGTTAATTGTGATTTCATAAACTCTAATGTTGGCGGGAAGAACTACCATATTCCAAAGATGGATATGAGGAAGTTTGATGGAAAGGATCCTGTAACATGGATACTACAGATGGAGCAATATTTTGATCTCCATAATGTACAAAACACACAAAAGGTACGCATTGCAACTTTACATTTAGAACAAAATACATTTGTATGGTATCAATGGCTTTGTTCCCGTAAAAAAATTGTCACTTGGTCAATTTTTACGGAAGAAATGATAGCACATTATGAGGATACAAAGAGCAACACCTTCTTTAGCCAATTGATAAATCTCAAACAAAAGGGTTTAGTGGGGCAGCACATTGAGGACTTCCAAAATTGAATATAAGGGTAACTGATATTCCAGAGGAACACAGGATTGATCTCTTCATAGGTACTCTAAAGGATAACATCCAACATGAAGTTCGTGTTTTGGAACCCGATTCATTGGAGAAGGCATTCAGGTTGGCAAGAAAAGTTGAATGTAAAATTATGGCGACAAGGAAGCCTACCACTCAATTCTATAAAGAAGGAAGTGTTTCTACGCCTAGATTTTTACAACCTACAAGGTTGACACCACAACAATTGGAAGAAAAAAGAGCAAAAGGGCTTTGCTACAGTTGTGATAGCAAATACACTAAAGGTCATAAGTGTGCTGAGAAGAAATTATTTACATAGATTGTGAAGAGGAAGAAGAAAATGAACAAGAAGAGGATATACACTAGGAACCAGCCCTAGAAGAGGAAGAAATGAATCCGACCATATCGTGTAATACACTGGCAGGAATTACCACTCCCCAAACTCTCAAGATAGAAGGACATATCAAGAAGAAAAAGGTAATAGTGTTGATTGATTCAGGTAGCACCCATAATTTTATTCATTGTAAGGTAGCCAAGGAATTAAATTGTTTCCTATACCTGACACCAGAATGTCAAGTGATGGTTGCAAATGGAGGAACTATAAATTGCTCTGGAAAATGCCATAATATCAAGCTAACCATGGGGGAATATGTATTGACTAGTCCAATGCTTGCCATTCCTATGGGAGGTGCTGATATTGTACTAGGAGTACAATGGTTACAATCTTTGGGGACGGTAGCTTTTAATTTTCAAGAACTTTGCTTGAAATTTTTTTCAGAAGGAAAGGAAGTCGAATTACGGGGTATTGCGGGGAAGCCAGGAAGGATAATAAGCTCTAATGTCATGACAAAGCTTCTAAAGAAAGAACAACGAGGCTTAATTGCACAATTATGCTCACTAGAAGTTCCAACATCAAAATCATCTATTTCTGCAGATCTCCAACAAGTCTTGGACAATCATTCCAAGGTGTTTGAAACTCCCAAAGGACTACCACCTATTCATGATCATGATCATGCTATTCATTTGATTCCAGGAAGTGTTCCTCCAAACATCAGGCCTTATAGATATCCTTACTTCCAAAAGAGCGAAATTGAACGTATGATTGCAGAAATGTTAGAGGCGGGTATAATTCAACCTAGTCAAAGTTCTTTCTCCGCTCCCGTAGTATTGGTACACACGAAGGATGGATCATGGCGAATGTGTCCGGATTATAGGGAGCTCAATAAGCTCACCATTAAAGAGAAATTTCCCATTCTTGTGATTGATGAATTATTGGATGAATTACATGGAGAAATTTATTTTACCAAGTTGGATCTTCGTTCAGGATATCATCAAATTAGAATGAAGACTGAAGATATTCCAAAAACATCATTTCTAACTCATGAGGGTCATTATGAATTTTTGGTCATGCCTTTTGGCCTTACCAATGCACCTTCTACATTTCAAGGGTTGATGAATTCCATTTTCAAACTCTTCCTTAGAAAATTTGTGCTAGTATTTTTTGATGATATACTAATCTACAACAGGTCTTGGAAGGATCATGTTGAACATGTTGACAGGGTGCTCAAACTATTGCAGGAGGAACAATTATATGCAAAAACATCCAAATGTTTCTTTGGAGTAAAAGAGGTGGAATATCTGGGTCATATTGTATCTCACGAGGGTGTTAAGGTAGACCCTAGCAAAATTAAAGCCATTAAGGAATGGAAAGTCCCCACAACCATAAAGAAGTTGCGAGGATTTCTCGGGTTAACAGGGTATTATCGCAAGTTTGTTAAGAATTATGGGAGAATAGCAGCACCTCTAACAACATTATCGAAGAAAGATGCATTTTCATGGACTCCTGAAGCAACTAAGGCCTTTGAACGTCTTAAAGAGGCAATGTGCCTAGCACCGGTCTTAGCTACACCAGACTTTACAAAAACCTTTATTGTGGAATGTGATGCCTCAGGAAATGGAATTGGTGCAGTTTTAATGCATGAAGGAAGACCTATTGCTTTTGAAAGTCGTCCAATCAAAGGAAAGTATTTACAGAAACCTATTTATGAGAAGGAAATGTTAGCAATACTACATGCACTAAAGAAATGGCGAACTTACCTAATGGGAAGACACTTCAAGGTAAAAACTGATCATGATAGTCTTAAACACTTTTTTGGAACAAAGACTATTGTCAGAAGAACAGCAAAAATGGGTCACAAAGATGTTGGGTTATGACTTTGAAATAATCTACAAAAAAGGAAAGCTGAATGTTGTTGCAGATGCACTCTCAAGAAAGAATGAAGAGGTGGAAGCATTGCTTTGTGCCATTTTTATTATCCAACCAGATTGGATAACTGAAGCAAGAGATGAATGGAAGAAGGACAAAGATGTATGGATACTCATTCAAAAGTTGCAGCAAGATCCTAGTACATCTGATACATTTAGTTGGAAAAAATGATTCCTTATGGTACAAAGATCGCTTATATCTTTGTAAGAATTCCCAACTAAAACAAAAGATTCTTCTGGAATTGCACACTTCTCCTTTAGGAGGACACTCAGGATTTTTAAAAACTTACCACAGGGTAAAGAAAGAATTTTTTTGGGATGGCCTTAAATCTGATATTCAAAAGTTTGTGGCGGAATGTTTGGTTTGCCAGCAGAATAAAGTGGAGACAATTAAGACCCCGGGACTTCTACAACCTTTATCCATTCCAAGTCAACGTTGGGAGGAGATTTCAATGGATTGTATCACAGGTTTACCGAAGTCCGAAGGCAAGAATGTCATCATGGTGGTAGTTGATAGACTTACCAAGTATGCACACTTTTGTGCATTACCTCATCCATTTAAAGCAAGTACAGTTGCTACTACACTTATGGATAGAATTCAAAAGCTACATGGAAGCCCAAGGGTTATTGTGAGCGACAGAGATCCCATTTTTATAGGAAATTTTTTGACGGAGTTATTTTCTTGTTTAGTACTCAATTAGCTCATAGCTCATCTTATCATCCTCAATCTGATGGTCAAACAGAGATAGTAAATAAATGTTTGGAAGGATATCTTCGTTGTTTTTTATTTGATAAACAAACACAATGGGTCAAGTGGTTACCTCTCGCTGAATGGTGGTATAACACTTCCTTCCATACTGCAGCAAAAATGACCCCATTTATGGCACTTTATGGATATCATCCACCATCCATTACATCATCTTTAAGGGAAAATTAGAAGGTTCAAGCAGTGGAAGATCACATCGAGCATCAGCAAGAAGTTCTCCAACTCTTAAAGGATAACCCGAATTTGGCACAAAATCGAATGAAACAACAAGCAGATCAATATCGCAGCGAGAGAAGTTTTGATGTAGGAGATTGGGTATTTTTACGGCTACAACCATACAAACAAATGTCCCTCAAGCAAGCTAAGAAGGATAATAAATTATCGTCAAAGTACTATGGTCCTTACAAGGTGTTGCAAAAGATTGGTACTATGGGTGACACAATGAGCTTCGCTTCTTCTTAGTATACTGCTTTTTCCAAGGCTGTGTATTATAGTTAGATAAACTTCAGCTCAACAACATTTCCAACTCGATTAGGAAGGAAAATCAGTATTGCCCTTGAACCTAAGCTACCTGAACATTTTCACTCAAGAATGGCTGACCCATCGATTTTGTATCCCATCAAGTGGAAGAACTTACCCATCAAGATTCTACATGGGAGGATGAGAATTTTATACAAAAGCACCGTAGCTACCCAAGCGTTGAGGACAACACTTTTTCAAGGAGAGGGCAGCAGGGGTCCCGATATTACTAGTATAGTCTTTATTGTTGTAACTTTATTATATTATATTATCTCTGTAACCCCCATTTTGTTATTATTGTGCCCTGTAAATTATTATTGTTAGGTCATTAGGATTGCACATCATGGCTCACTCAGTCAATGGTATGTGACCATGACTCTTATATATAGAAAGAGGTTTAAATTGTATCATCCAAGAATTGTTCATTTATGTAATGTATTGGAGGTTTCCCCCTCGAAGTGGCTTATTTCTAAGGCGTTCATATCTCTTTTCTTCTATTTTTGGAGCTGGTTACACAACATATTGGGTCTGGTATGTGTGTTGGAATTACATATGGTGTTCGAATGGATACTTGTAGGACAGTGAGGAAGGGGTGGCTTATAGGCATGATAGTTCCAAAAAAGGAAGCTTTGACACCACTTGGTCATGAGGAAAGACACAAGGATACTGTGATTGTTAATCTAGGTTTGTATATTAGTTTCTGTAAAGCACAATATATGTATTAGATTTATTGGTTTATATTTTTAATGTATTCATACTTTTTTTATACTCTCTGAAGGAAGTGTAAATACTAAGAGGTTTTTTTCTTACCATTATCTTTATGAGATAGTAAACATTAAAGATGTTGGCTTTGCTCCAAATCTATTTTCTATGTACTAGAGGTTTATATAACAAGAATATTCATTCTGTTGCAGGTCTTAGGATTTCTACAAAAGAAATATGTGTAGCAGGATCCTTGACAGTAGTTGTTAAGAAGAAAGCTAGAGGTCAAATGGGACCAAGGAAGAAACCAATGGTGTATCATCCTGGGGTTCTTATTTTTTCTTGTATTTCAGAGATAAGACCTTTGGAGAAGGCTCAGTCTTCTATTCAAGAAATAAAAAAATATTAATGAATATTTCTTTAAAAATGAAAAATTATTAGAAAATTTCCCTAGAGCTTTGGTAATAACAAAAAATGCAACTTTGATGTCTTCAATAAACTGTATATTCTCTTAAGTTATATCCTCATACAGATTCCCTATGGAATAATGATGCTCTTGGGGCATCTCTAGCATACTATTCCATTGTAGAAATGAATGATGCAGGTGGTTGTTAATTCATTGATTTTATTCACAACAAACAAAGTAAGTATAACAACTCATATTTGTAATGCCCAACAACATAACATTACACTAGAAAATGGCACTGAATGTGATGAAAAAGTTCACAAATTATCTTTACATGTTCAAGTGTATGAAATTTAAAACCATGTCCAAGGTTAGGACCTTTACAAAATTCATAAAAATATCATAATATTTCAGCCTACCATACAACTGGAACAAATAATTTCAAAAGTGACACAAAATTCTACTAAGAGAAATGCTGCCAGAAAATTTGTTTTCGTAAACTAAACATTTGGAAATGAATAGAAAATTATGTATATGCAACATGAGAGGAAGTAAATAATGATAAAAACTCTAAACATGTTTAGAGGGAATGCCACTGAAGCATTTTTTTTGGGAAAAAAGTAATGTTGTATAACAATCATCCTTTAAAAACAAAAAAGTACAGGTATATGTATTGTTTTGATAGGTTTTGAAACTGAAGACACATTTAAAACACTTCTGGAACAATAGATTTCCAACTATACATGTTTACTAGCTCACCTATAGATATCAAGAGCCTTAATAGGATCATGGCATTACATTTCAAAGAACTGCAGGTAAACACTTGTATTCATCAATGGCTACAGAACAGGGATGATTAAGATCCTAATTTAACATACTAAACCATAACATTCTATACCATTGTCAACAAGGTTGATGGTGGAATCATTAATTGTAGTGTAAAGTTTAATGCTCTCCCTTGAAACCTGCAACATTGTACAAAAGACAAATAAGTATCCCCATCATAAAGTACAACATCGACTTTAGCAAGTGAAAACTCTTTCTTCATGCAAGACAACAAAGAAATTTTAACAACCAAAGAGTGAATATTTTACAAACCGCTGTGAGTGCATACTTTGTCACATGATTGGATATAACTCCCCTTTCCGGCTAGACATAATTAGATAATTACATGAGACCACCCATACATAGCATTATGTGGTGCTTTCAATCCAAAATCACACTAAAATGACATATAACTCAAAAAGTAGAAAGAACATATGATAAGTAGCCAACCTACAAAATATTAGTTATTGTTAATTTAACAATGGTGGCTCCTATGTAATACCTGACAACCCATTAGATGATAAAGATATTGTTGCAAAGCTGGAAATTGTTCTAGCAATTTAGGAGTGTCCAGTACCCTGGTTCTCTGCAACAAAAATATGCCTATCGATTGGAATTTTCCATTTTTCGTCCATAACATGTTGAGCATAAGGTTTAATATAAGCAAAGGAAATAACTAAAGCTATCGGGTGCCCAAAAATAAAATTCAAACTATGTATATACCACAAAATATAAACTAGTTGACCGAAGAAAAAATTTCACCCATATTTACACATACAAAAAAAAGGTACACTTGAATTAGAATGATTTGTCCATGCAATAATAGTAAGAAAGAATCAATTTGAAGCCTCTGCACCATTTGTATAAGATATTAGGAAACACTTTTCATGCACTCCAAGCAAAATCATAAGGAAATAAATCATTTCACTTAATAGGAAATTTTGACCCACTAAGTCCTCTGTCCACAAAAACCATATCAAACCTAGAAAATTTTCAATTGTCTTCAAATTAAATTGATCCTTTTGTTATAAATAATGGTCATATTTAGAACTTATACATATAATAAAGTCTCACTAATAAAGGAATGTAATAATGAGGAATTTAACATAGTAATTAATGTAGTGATTATTACTTGGGTATTTGAGAATTACAATGTACTCCTCTCCTACTATATAGTGACACATTTCATCTAATGAAAGAATGAACCCACATTTTCCAATTTAAAATGTGAATTTTTTTCCACACATGTGTGTGTTAAAATAACATGGTATAAGAGAATCGTTGGGGAGAAGCAATGAAGTTGGTGAAGGAGCCAAGGGAATGCTATGCCTAGTGAAGGTACTGAGTGGAAGATATAACAACTCAAATTGGACAAAAGATAACAAAGGCAAGCCTTCCTGAAGTGAGTCAAAGGGAATGTGCATATTTATGCAATCAAATTGTGAGAACCATGGGAATTCATAGCACAAGGAAAAACAAACAAAAAAATTGCAGAAGGCAGGCCGAAGAATCATAGAATTGATGATATCAAATTAATTTATCGACTCATGGAGTGACACTAAGTGTAGGAACTTTGTAGGTTTTCCTTTTGTGAAGCATGTCATCACATGGGTAGACTTTATCTGCTAAATAACCAAATAATCAAGTCAGAGATGTCGTGAGTGAGTGGTTAGCTGCAACAGAGATGTCAAAAGGTATACCTTCTATTCATGGTAGAGCCTCTGAATCGAAGTGATTAAGCCACCAAAAGAGAAGCCAACATGTAGCAGAGGATAATGAAGAGAATTTCTAGCTGCCATACAAATTTTAACAAGTCACCACCTAGAAAATTTGTGAAATTGAGCTTCCAAAGCTGCCAAATATAAGATGCACTTATGAGGCATTTAATATAGTATTAAATGTGGTTGCTATTAGTTAGGTATTTTGGAGATATGCAATGTATTCCTCTTGTCTTACTATATAATGACTCAATGAGACATCGCATCATCTAATGAATTAATGAATAAAGTATTTCTCTTTCTAATGTGTATTAATGTTCACGTAAATGTGTGAAAAAAAATAAATTTTAGAAATGCAAGTGTGGATTTGTGCATAAAATTTCTAGAGAAACGATGGATACTCATCTATGTTGAGTGCAATGATTCTTATAATATTTTTATATTTTCACTCCCACAAAAAGACTTCATTGCTTTAACTAGTGATGGAGATGTTCATAAGTGGACTCATGTTGTACCAAATACTATGCCTGGAGTATATAATGTGATAGCTACCCCATTGTATGGACATGGTCCTTGCATTCCACAAGGTGATAAGTTGAGGCAGGTATATATTGGGGCTAGTATATGTGCTAGATTTACAGATGGTGGTCGAGGGCATACTTTGAAGACTGCGATGAAGGGTGGGCTTATAGGCATGGTAGTTCCAAAGAAGAAATGTTTGACACCACTTGGCCATGAGGAAAGCCACAAGGATACTGCGATTGTTAATCTAGGTTGTACCTTGGTTTCTTCAAAGCACAATATCTATATTAGATTTATTGATTTTGTATTTTTATTGGTTTATATTTTTCATGTATGTATACTTGATGTTATGTTCTATGAAGCAACTACAAATGCTAAGATGTTTTTTCGTACCATTATCTCTGTGGGGTAGTAGACATGAAAGATGTTGGCTTCACTACAACTGTGTTTTCTATGTACTAGAGGTTTACATAATAAGAATATTCATTATTTTTTAGGTCTCAAGACTACCACGAAAGTAGTATGTGTAGCACGATCCTTGATAGTAGTTGTCAAGAAGAAAACCAAAGATGGAATGGGACCAAGGAAGAAACCAATGGTGTATCCTCCTAGGGTTTTTATTTTTTCTTGTACTCCAGATATAAAACCTTTGGAGCAGACTAAGTCTTATATTCGAGAAACAACAACATATTAATGAATATTTCCTTAAAAAGGAATAATTTAAAATGGAAGAATTATTAGAAAAGTTTATTAGAGCTTTGGAAATAACAAACAAAATGCGACTTTGATGTCTTCAACAAACTGTATAGTCTATTAAGGTAGATGTTCAAACTGACTCCCTAGGGACTGATGATGCCCTTGGGGAATATCTAACACACTCTTCCATTGCAGAAACGAATGATGCAAGTGTATGTTCATTTAGTAATTTGATTCAGACCCTTTAGTAGAAGCCGGGCCAAAACCTTGAAACCCTTTTGCACCATCATGAAGCCATAGGATCCACTAATCCATCATTATATTACAGAACTCTAGAAAAAAACTCTCAAAACCTCAGCAAATTCAATATCATTTTAGTTCAAAAACAAAAAAATAGATAAAATGGCTCCAAAGCCCATGGATCGCATGGAATTTTGATGCCATATATTTACATTAACATGTAAATTGTGCTCCCCTCTCACTGTTTGGTTTCTTTCCGACTTGGTTTTGGTTTCTAATAATCGAATTGTGTGGCAGTGAGAGCAAAAGGAATTTGGAAATGTTGTATGGAAATAGAACAATTATCTTTCATTGTTTAAGCTTTTCTTTGATTTCCCCTCCATTGTTTCGATTTTTCCCTCCACCACTTTGATTTGGGTTTAGATATTGAATAGTTTATTATTTCTTAAATATTTATGAAGTTGTCAATTTGATGAGAAATTTTTTATTTTCTTGAAAAATATAAAAAAAAAATATGTTTTTGTAAAATAAGAAAATGAAAAAATAGATTATTTTTTTAAGCTTTTCTTTGATTTTTCCCTCCACCACTTTGATTTGGGTTTAGATATTGAATATTTTAATATTTTTAAAATATTTATGTTGTCAATGTGATGATAATTTTTTTATTTTTCTTGAAAGCTATGAAAAAAAATATGTTTTTTTGTAAAATAAGAAAATGAAAAAATAGATTAATTTATTTTTAAAGTTATTTTTAAGATTTATAATGTTTGTATAAGTTTTCTAGAATTTTTTCACCTTTCTTTTAAGTCGATAATATTATGATTACATTCTTAAATATTCTTGTCATTGAAGAGATTTTTAAACATGCACTTTTATATCAAAGCATAAGAACATGTAGCAATATATTTATAATTAATTTGTGATCAAGTTGGTTATAATTCTTTTTAACATCCAATCACTTAATAGCCTTGTCATAGAAATATACCTTACTCTTGTGAATATACAACCAATCCATACCCAAAAAAATATTGTTTGATCCCAACGAAAGAACATTTAGATGCGCTAATGTAGACATATTGTTTAGTTCAAATGCCAAAGATCTCATGCAATGATGAACTCTTTTATTGGTACCTGTAGCCAACTACACCAACCAAGACTCTTCATGCACTTATTTATTCAAGCAACACTTATCGATCAGGTCAGGACTAATATAACTATATTTATATCTAAATTCACTAAAAATAGAAACATATTCATCACAAATCTTACCTTCCATCATGATAATAGATTGCTAATGATCATTATGACTATTATCTAATGTTGCATAAATTTGAGGAATACTTTGTCCAACATCCCCGACTATATGTTTCTCCTACAAATTATAGATTTGAGGTCTGCCACCATGATGCCATGGAAAATATCTCTTGCAATTATCCTTGCCACAAGTCCAAGACTATGAATATTTCCGTCCATAACCCTTCTTCTAATCCTCATACTGAAATCCAAGTCCTCTGTCAATTGTGTTGAGTTTCTTGTATGAAAATGCATTCTCTTTGTTACATACATCTTGAGGTCTTCCTCACTTCTTATCCCATTTTCCATTAGTCTCATCATTACCTTTCCAAGCCTTCTTATGTTCAGACTTACACTTAGATTCATAATAATGTTTGAAATTCCCAATTACTTCCTCCAATGTTTGAGGCTCATCATACACAATTTCATCCTTAAATGCTAATGTAAATTCACTAAAATATATTTTAACCTTCGTTTTATCATCCTTAATGTATGGTTCATACCTCAATAACTCTAATAACTTAGTCGTGTACTCTTCGTCTATCATAGATCCCATATTAAACTTGTAGAACTCCTTAGACTTACCATCATAGTATCTCTTTGATAAGTACTTCTTTTTGAAAATTATTTTGAACTCATGCCAACTAAAATCCTTTGTATTTATGCCTCTGATACACTTTGCATATTTCCACCAGATGTCTTCTTTCCCTTTGAGACTAAAAATGGCTATCCTAGCTTTCATATCCTTTGTATAGTCATGCAACTCAAAAAAATTCTTCATCCCAAGTAACCATTATTCTACATATTCCAATTTCTTCAACGCTCAATCAAAGGTAGGAGGATTGGATTTATTGAACTTATCTAACAGGTACTTCTTTTGACTCTTCTTATAAGGATGATAATGATGATGACCATGGTGTCTCTATAATCTAGAACTAGAATAGAACCCATAACCACTACCTCTCTTATCAGGTGTATCCATCAATTTTCCACCTTTGACCATGTCATCCTTGTCCAACCTATGCCCACTATGATACCTAATACCATATGCCTCATTAGTCCTTTCCTCCTATCCATAAATATTTTTTGGTCATCCTTTTCTTTGCAAATCTGTTAAGCTCTAAAGAATCACTAAATTGAATTTTTCTTTCTTTTCCTATTCCCTAATGAGTATTTCCTATGACTGAATGATATTTTCATTATTCACCTTACAACTTATGATATTTTCCTTTAAACGTATCAAGGTGTCTACTATGTGATGAGAGAAATCGTCTCTGTGATGTTCATCTGATTTATAAGGAGAGTTGGGTGAATTGTAATCCACCATTATGCTAGCCATATCTGAACTTCTACTTTCGGTAAACATACCATGTCAGAGAATCCAAATATAAACATAATAAAACATATCTCATTCAAGTTCAAGGGACGCGATCTCATTTGCACATTCAATCTAGATTAGCACAACCTATGTATATATAATGAAATCAACATATCAATCGTCTCAACATCAATATCATTAACTTCTACATGATGTCAACACAACTGAAACAATGACTGCCACAACACAAGCATAACAATCACATAAAAAACTAACATCCATGCATTACAAACACATTTCACCCATCTAGTCTAAGTGTTTGAACCTAGAAGCTTTGATACCAATTTGTAACCACATACTTCCACATTTACCCAATTTCACTCGCCTTCCTGGATAAACATGAGACGAAGAGTTACTATGACATGAACATACCTCTAAGATTCGGCTATGAAAGTGGGGATGACAACTGACTTGTCATAATTGACAAAGGAAAAGTGGCAAAGACATTGGAAAATAAGATTATTTTGGAATATAAGATTAGCTAATTATATTCATCCCCACTTCCATAATTGAGCTAATATTTGTCCCCACTTTATCTTGTCTATGTTGGGGATGAGAATAAGTTCTCCCATAGACAAAAAACTCATCTTTAGCTCAATCCAAAGTGGTATAAGGACGCCTAGTCTTGGATAGAATATGGGGGATAAAGGAGAATATCATGTTACAAAATTTGAATAACATTAAAAATATTATTACTTTCAAATTTAAGGAGAAATTGTGAGGCAATAAAGAATTATAGGGAAAAAGGAAACTAATATATTATAAGGAGGTGATCAACTCAAATATTGAAAACCAAAATTAACTTTCATTCTTGACTAGTGTTAAGAATAAAATGAAAATTGCCTATACAGGAACTAATTTTCATGAGCTTCATATAGTGAGGTTGGTCAATTCTCAAAATTCCATGGAATGAAAAAGTCCATCATCTATGCCTAAGAGATTGAAAATGAAAAACACTTTCTCTTAGATTTACCATCTTATAGTCTCATTCAATTTATCATACCACCAACCTTCTTGATCTTTTAAATCAACAAATCCATGAAAATAAAATTCTAAAAATTTATGATTAATATCTTACCCCTAATGTCCTATAAAACCATATAAATTTTAGTGAATACTAATCATCATCATTTAAAAAAAATAAAAATCACATTTTATACTCTTTTAAAAAATATAACAATAACAAAAAAAATTGGCTTATTTTTTATTTTTCATAATACTACTCAACCAATAACCACGAACCGCGAGGGTGTCCAATAACCAATATGATTTGAGAAATGGTTTAAATAATTGATTCTAACTCTTCTGATTTATGGTCATATTATCATAACCATGAGAGTGGTTAGTAACCAACATGGATTGAGAAAATGATTCGATTAATTGAATCCATTCTTTGGTTTTATTTTTGCTTTATTTTTGTACTCGGATGGAAACTGCATTAGAAAAATAAAATTATGAATTTTTTAACTAATGAATAATCATATATATATATATATATATAGTTTTAAAATTTAATTATGTTCAATTTAGTATTGGGAGATGTTATAGTGCTCATAAAATTTATTTTGGTTAAATTTCCATGTTATGTATTTGCATCCTATTATGGACGATTTCTCATTCTCAAAATTGGGCCTTGATTTGATTGGTCTAATTAAACATCCCTAATCCACAAGAAACATATTTATACTCACTTCCATATATTATTTTTGAAAGTGTGCAGAACTTGTTCCCTTCAAAAATGCTCATGATGAGCAAGTTATTGAATTCCTAGAAAATAATACTTTGTCTTGTTTTGGCAGTCCTATTGATCTAATCACAGATAGTGGCCAGACTTTTATTTCTACAAATTTTACTGAGTTTTGTGACAAATATAGGATTAGACACTCTACCTAATTTACCTATTATCCCCAAGTTAATAGGTTGGCAAAATCTAAAAATAAGAATTTAATTAGAATCTTGAGGAAAATCATAAGTGATAATCCTTCTAATTGTCAAAATTTATTGAAATATGTGTTATGGGATTATCACATAGTTGTGAAAATGAGTACTAAAACTTCTCCTTTCCAGCTTTTATATGGGAAAGAGGAAGTCATGCATGTTGAAATTGAATTAACATTGTTACGTCTTGCCATGCAAGATGAAGAACTAAATTCCACTGACATTCCTCAAAGACTGTTAACCTATTGGCTCTAGAAGAGAAAAGTAATCACTCTCTTGATAATTTAAAAGATAGAATGTAGAAAATAAAAAAATATTTCAATAGGAAATCTAAATCTGTTAGTTTCACTGTCAATTTAAAATTATTGCAATGGGATTCTGCACGCACAAAGTAGGGTATACATCATAAGTTTCAGAAACTCTGGATAGGTCCTTTTAAAATAAATTCAATTGTTGGACATAATTCCTATCTTCTAAAGGATGAAGATAATGGAATAATTCCCTACAGTACGAATGGATCTCATCTCAAGCAATGCATAGAGGTAGCCCATGAATAAATCATCAAGATCATTAACCTCTTTTGCAAAGATTTGATTTCGCTACTTTAGTTTTTCTTTTTGTTTTTACTTCATTTTTGTTCTCATTTAAATTTACTTTTTTTTAAGAGTTCTATTCTTTATTTTTCTTCATAGCCTTTGGTCAAATTTAATGCCTTTTACTTTTCCATCTCATTTATTGTGTTATGCTTTTTTAGTATTTTATTTGTTACTTGGCTTTGAGGGGTTTTATTTACTTTTATATTTTAAATAAAATTGAAAAATATTTCTAATGAAACATTAACACATTGTTTGATGTAATGTGCTTCAAGCTTTACTTCTCTAAAAAAAAATTGATATGTTGATATTTTGAACTTGGCATCAACAAATTTTCAATAGAAGATCAAGTAACCCTTCCTTTTATCGAAAATTCAGATTGCAAAGAAAAAATTTCTAACCTTATTTTTATCTGCAATAAGTCAGCACAGGAGAGGTCATCTTCATCCCAATTCTCACATCTCTTTCTTCTTGTCCCTCGTTGGAATCCTACTCATTTGCAATAAAATTTGTTGATTCTTGCAACAAAGTATATAATTTCAGGATAACATTATGTGAACATCCCTATGGGGTCACCAATGTTAACGCACATCAATAATTTGAAAGTTTAGTAAGCCATTGTAAATGTCTTCATATTCTTTCAACGTGAAAGTTTTATTTTTAAAAATTTATCAAAAAAAAATATTGGAACTAGTAGGTGGAACCCTATATTAACAAAATCCTCTAACATCTGCATAAATACAGGATGATTTCATGTTCAAAACTCCCGTCCCTATTATGAGTTCTTTTGATCCACCTACACGTATATGATGCTAATTTTATAAACATGTGTGCCATTTCAAAATATCGAAAGGGTTTGACCTTTGATTTTCTAGTTTTTATGTTTGATGACAAGAAGGACGTCTAACAAAAGACATATCACACACATTTATGTGATTGGATTCTTGTTGGAGAATCCACACCTTTATGTTCTTATGTTATACGTTCTATGGTGATCTCAAACCATTGTTTCATGTCTATTCAATGAGATTGGTGCAATGGGTTTTATATGGCTCACTATGCCACATTGTCAAGTATATGGTTATGTCGTTGGGTGTGTTAAGTTATGGAAAATGTAAGTTGTGACTTTAAAAATAAAATGGATCTTTTGGTTATAATTCCGAAGGTGTTTTACCTTATGCTCAAATCATATGGTGGGTTCGTTGAACGGTTGGAAATTTGTAGCAAGTTGTGGTAATATATAATATGGTTGGTACCCTCTAAGATAGAGTTACATCTCAGGTTAAATTTTTAAGGCCAAATATTTATATTATGGTTTTGAGATAACATATATACAACACATATGGAGTATACTTGAGTTGTGATAGTTAATGTTTATGGATATCGATATGCCAAATAAAGGTGATACGAAGTGATATTTTCTTATTCAATTTACCCTTGATGTCAAAAAGAACTTTGAAGTGTATCATTTTAATGTAATAATTCTTGGTTGTGTAAAATCCTACAAAAGAGTTTTTCTATTTTCCATGTCACCCACCAATGATAGCTCTTTGTGGAAAAAGTTTTCCACTTGGGATTTATTGTATTTCTCATTATAAATGCCTTGCTCATCAATCAAAGTCACCATTAAATAGCAGATCCAACTGATGGCATGATTTATTGTTCATTAAAACATTGTCGGGTTGTGTTGCTTACTCATTGTCTCTTTTGGTTCTTCCAATGTGAAATCCATTCATTTTTCAAAGGTTGGGGGTGAATTTAATGTGGATACCTCCATTTTCTATTGGTTATGGCTTCCTTTTTTACTTACCACTCAAACTCTCCAACCTTTATGATGAAATTTATGCCTCCATTAGCTTCTATACTACAACATGAAACTCAACCTTTACATTCCAACTTTTCATTTCTCTATCGATTTTCATGGGTATTCACATCCTCAATTATGGGTTTTTAATTTTGATGAAAAATTATTTGTAGTTGTTTCTCGAGGTTGAGAAAGGAAGGTTAGGGTTTGAACTCCATTGTAGTGATCCCTGGGTGCTAAGTTACCAGGGATGTTCATAATAGGATACCCAAAACATTAATGATTTTTTTGTTTACTGTGAGCTTTGAATCACCTACTTCACTCTATTTCCATGTTCTATTTACACTTACTTGGCATAGTCATAGCGCTTGTCTGAAATCATATTCTAATTATCATTATTCGAACAATGCCATGAAATCTAATGTTATTTTAATCTTACCCTCTCCATGCCTGTAAGAAACCCAATTCATCCACATGAATGGATTTTTTTTTTTTTGAAAAGTTGTAAGCCTCATTTTCTCCATGGTATGTCTATGTAATTTTTCTTGTGCACTTGGTGCGAGCCCTTTAGGTTAAACCTAAGGCACAAAAGCACCCAACACATTTTTTAATTTCTGAAAATAAATATTTATTTCCTTGAAATATTACAACTTTTTGTATGATTATAATTTGATAGAAAAAAGCATTTTCTATTGAAAAATAAACCATTCTTCTATGAATAATATCGAGAAATTGGCATGGATATAAAGCTCTGACCCTTTATAAGTGTAATTTAACTTTCTGCATGATTATCATTTGATAGAAAATAATATATTGTTTATTAAAAAATAAACCATTATTTTATGAATTATACAGAGAAATTGGCATGGATATACTACTCTGACCCTTCATAAGTGTAATTTTTCAAAATAATTCATGACGACTCATGTTCTTTAATTAAAATATGTTTAGTGGATACTAATCACAATTATGGGTTTTCGTTCTTTAAAATTATGATTAAACTAAATGGGATATTAAATAGGGTATTCAAATATATTATTAAACTCCCAACATTAATTAGTTTTTCTTTTTCTTTTTTGAACACCCATGGGAGCCCTCAAGACGTGGGGTATTGGGCACAAAATCCTCAAACAATGTCAATGCACAAGACTTTTTCTCCTTGACTCTAGATGACTTGGATGGAACTAATCCTTCCTATTTCACTAGTCCATTATATATATATATATATATATATATATATATATATATATATATATATATATATATATAATGGACTACAAATCCATTATATTCATCCTAATCCTTCCTTCCTTCCTTCCTTTGCTTTTATTTTCATATCAATTCATTTTTTTCTTACAAATTATGATTTCCTCTCATTCGAAGAACTCACCTCATTTTTCCGTATGTTAATAATGTAAATAAGAAAAGGGGTATATATATATATATATATATATATATATGACTATGTTGTCTTTATTGGCTTAACAATAAAAATATTTGAATCTTTTTGCTTTTATTTTCATATCAATTCATTTTTTTCTTACAAATTATGATTTCCTCTCATTCGAAGAACTCACCTCATTTTTCCCTATGCTAATAATGTAAATAAGAAAAGGGGGTTTTCCGACCCACGATGGAGTATGTGTCCCTATTCTCTGAAATTTGTATTTATGTTATTACAATGTTCAAAGGAGGAAGTATCTTGAGCCAACCTTCAATATGCACATTATAATTTTTTTATTTGCATATTTTAATGTATTTATTTATCTCCCTACATTTTCTTAAAGTTTCAGAGATTTTTTTATGAATTTTATATATTATTTCGCCTTTTTTCCAAACATCCTATAAATAATCATTTTAAAATTAAGAAAATATGTAAAATCCCTCTTAATTCATTATATCATAGGGCATAAAAATTGAGGGCATCCTTGTCCCATTCCATCACTTTCCCTCAGGAGATTTCAGGAATTGGTTAAGAGAAGCATAAAAATTTTACTTGATCAATAAGGGGTTCTACATTTTAATGTGGAATGTTGAATTGTTGGGGGTGCTTGTCATGTTTGGATGATTAGTGAAAAATACTATATCAGAGTCTGTGTTTTGATCAGAATCATGTAGGGTAGAACAATATTAATAAGGCTTCTAAAAAGTCATGAAAGTTGTATGATAAGAATGTGACTATGTTATAACAAATGGGATAACATGTCCTAACAATTTTCTGTAAGATTACAATAAGGTAAAGATGTGTATTTACCAAGACTTTAATCATTCAAGACTTGGGCTTTAAATTGAGTACAATGGTTATCTGAGAGTATGTAATGATTGATATCATGTACCCTAACGAAGGCCGTTGCATTGAGATTGCAGCAATTAATGGGGAAATTCAAGTTTCTTACATTTTCATGGTGAATCTTCATTTTTAGGTAACTATGATAAAATTTATATAATAACATAGTTATTTATGCAAAACGCACATGGTTCTAAGACGGTTTATGAAAAAAAGAAAGGATTAAGTTAAGATATTTTATTGTTGAAAATGTTAGAGATTAAATATGGTCGATATAGGCATGCATGTGTATGCATATTGGAATTTTATATTGTGTGTATGCATATGGGTTAAGGAGCATGTTTATGCCATTGCATGTTGATAAAGATGACAAAAGGAAAATATATTTTTTTCCATGACTTGTGAGAAAGGGAATAAAAATTATGGTTTACCCATATAACAAATGTAAATATATGTTGTTAGCATTTTATTTAGTAGGGAATGGAACAAAAATTCCATAGTTAAAATTCATATTCATCTATAGCCGTTGGAGCCTTTATTGTTAAGAAGGCTAACAACTTAATAGTTTTTTCAGGTTGCAAATGATTTGAATATTTGTTGATAGGAAAGATTTACAATAGTTGTGTGAGTTAGAACAAGGTTGTTTCTTATTTGAAGTACGAATAAAGAAACATGAATAATGGTATCTAAATATGCAACAACAATAAGAAAAATGATTATTTTCATGTAGGAATAATTATTAATAGTTCTAGTGATATTGATCTTATAAATAGAATCCAGATGGGGTAGAAAAAGGTAACCATGGATGGAACTGACTTTTATTAATAGGCTAGAATAGGAAAATTTTGCAGACATGCTTCAACCTATTGGTTTTTTAATTAACATATATGTATCGGTATCTCAAACTATAATTTAGTAGCAGATTTCATCTTTATGATCAATTCATTTGGTCAATTTCCGCTAATGGTGAAGTTTGAGTACTGGGCGACGAATGGCTGGTATTTGTAATCTACCTTGTATTTCCCATTTTCCCTAGCACAAGAAGATGCATCGCATATGGACCCATATACCCACATAGGCCTTAATGGGAATGTGTTATCGTTCATCCTATGATAAATTTGTATTACGATATTGTCCACCAAGAATCTTTATAATATAGTAGTTGTGTATAACATCAGCACAATAATATATTATTATTATGTAATATTAAATTAGAGGAGGAAACGGTAGAATTGTTTTACTTACACAAGCTTTGATGGGGTCCACTCAATAGTGTAACGGTGGAACGTCGTGGTGGGATCAAACCAAAGGTTAATTTTTCCCTCTTTTCCAGTGACAATCTACCCACTTGTGATGGATGGAGATTTTACATAGATGTTGGTCTGTAAGGTATAAGTTTTTCCTTCTACGTTTCCCAGAAATTAAATTTATATTTCGTTGTGATAGTCTAGGTGTTCCTTGTTGTTCGATAACTGTAATGCAAATGTAAAAAATACGACGTTAAATAATCATGGATATTATTTATATATATTTTATATATTTTTGGAATATTTTAGAATATTTTGAAATATTTTGAAATATTTAAAATAGATATAAGAATAAAAATTAATCATAAAAAAATAACAATTCTTCACCAAATCATATTTACATAGTCCAAATGTCAGAAAAATAAGTTAATAAGTTAGTAGAGAAGTCAATAAAGGGAGTTGTCTACTGAGGCTGAGGAATTGCTGTGATGGCCGAAAGTGATTGGAATTCAAACGAAAATAAATAAATTGTTTGAATCATATTTTTGATAGAACACGATCAAAAACCTATAGGGAACCCAAAATATTGAAGTTTGATAGCTATAACTTTGATTTACAAAAACCCCTGCCGAATTTTATTAAAATCTTACCTTAATTTCCATAATTTTCAGAGAAAAATCAAGATAATTAATTTGCTGTGAAAATAAAATATTAAAATCTTTTCAATGAATATACTAATTCAAAATTTACACGGAAAACTTAGACAAGTATTTCCCATCAATAATATCCAATAGTTCTCCCACTAACAAAATACAGAAACATGCACAATCACAGGAATGGAGTCCATATCGAATACTAAATAAATACTAAAATCTCCACTTCAAAAATTACACATATCCAAGTTGGAAAACAATTGATCATGTAGCTGTAGCCGCAAATTAACATATATTCATGGACTGGTGGGTTAGGACCCACATATAATTCTTTTTCTTTACACAGTGGACTACAAAATGTTGGAGTTGGTTAACATACATACCAAAATATTATCAATAACGTTCCTTTTAATATAGTGCATATAACCCAAAACACATAGACATTCGCCTGCCCACAACTTTTAAAATCTTCATGAATACACCAAACCATAAAACTTGTGACGTCTAATGTGGCACATAGCCGACACGTGGTTGTTCCTTGTCGCATTGCATGCCTCCTCCTATTCGCATCGCATCGCATCCCTTTTAACATTTTGTGTGAACACTTCCATGGTATCCACTATATCTTGCGAAGTGCGAAGTCACGATCCATCATCCGTCGTTGATCTATTGTATGATCCAACGACCCGCACAACTTCCCCTTCGTGCCACTTCACATCACGAGTTAAAATATTTAACTTGCGAAAATTCTTAACTCCTAAATGCTTCAATCACTGATGCAAAAATGTACCCTGCCAACATGCGTCTACTCCTCCTCAACTCACCTTAGCCACCCATATTTCATCTTGGGATCTACGATTTAAGCGTAGCCATCCTTCCCACAGCCCTTATCGCCTCTTCTGCCCGCATTGATCTCCTGTTCTTTGTTCGAACTTTCTTCTTTAGTTGTTTCCGCTTCTGCAACAATTTTTCCTTTGCGCCACTCCTCTGATATTCCTTCTGACTTTTTTTGGAATATTTCATCTTCTCGCTCAGCCTCGTTGTGTCTGCAATCAAATTATATTTCCTTATCTCTCATCCCAGCTTTTCTTGTGCGAATTTCACAAGAACTGCTTCCTCACGCTCAATCTGTCTATGCATTAACATACATGCAATACGCATATAAAATAACACATGAATGCAATAGCTAACTTTGATAGGGAAATAAAATCCATGGGTTGAAACATAGAGCCTGATCACAGTTCGAAACACTTGCAATTTATTTATAAAGAAGATACTTAGAACGGAGCCCTGGGTTGGTTGGTTTTTACATTATGTTCCTACTCTCTATTCAACCCTCTCTCATACCTATTTCCCCCTCGTTATCTCTTTTTCTCTATGGAAGGCAGAACCCCAAAATTGTGGATTTGGTTTTTTTATGCCTTTATCCAAAATCCCCATATGGTTAAGAAACTGTTATTTAGTTTAAGAACAATTTATTCAACTTAACATCTAACTAATCCTAATCTAACTATTGTTTCAACCTATAGATTTCAATGGCTATGTTAGCCCAACCTAACTTTTAAAAAAAAGTACTTTAATTTTTTTCTTTCAATTTATTAGGACTTCTAGTCCTCTTCCCAAGCCACAACATGTGACCAACTTGTCACATTGCTAACTTTGCCTTAATGCTCCTGCATCAGTTTAGCTAACAAATATGTGATATTTTTTCGAAGTGATTCTTTGTAGAAATTAGAATTTAGGGGAGAAAAACATAGATTATATTTTGAATACATACATCTATATATATATATATATATATATATATATATATATATATATATATATAGATAAAGATGATATGTAATATTTTAATTTGATATAAATATCTCTTTTTCAAAAAAAATGATATAGGAATATTTGCTAATAAAGTATATAAATTATAATGTAGAGATTTAAAAATCAATAGAATAATCAAGCTATATTTTATTTAAAGCTGAAAAAAACATCAAATTACATAGAATGTAGTGTTAGTCCCTGCAGTATAGCTAACCTGCAACTTAATAGAGGCACTGAAGTATCCAAAATTGTATGATCGCAGCGATTTGAATCGGCTTCCCAGATATTCATCCATATTTCACATGAATATTCATGTTTGAATTAAGTATGCCCATTTTTTTATCAAGGGTGTGTTCAGACAATACTAGTCAATGACAACAAAACAAAATGAAAAATGAAAACAAATCAGACAATACTAGTCAAATAGAACAAAATGTTAAAGCAAAGAAATAATTACTAGAGTTCTTGTCTAGCCAAATTTCTATCCCTGATTGGTCTTTTACGAGTCTTTGGTGGTTAGTACCCCATAGAAAAGTAAAGACTTCATTAGAACTCACACGAGAGAGCTTAGAAGTATGAGATTCAGAGAGATGATTAGTACAAGGATTAGTACTAACATTAGTGACAAAGAAAGGCCTCCCTGTTACTTGTGATGATACTTGGACTTTACAAAATCAAAGTGCTAGTGTGAATGCAAGGACTGGTAATGTAAGCTCTCTAATGAATTCCATAATGATTCTTGCATATGATTGGCTCCCAGTGAATAGAAACGAGAATCTCTATTGAAAAATTGCGATGTCAGATTCTTTAAATAAATCGTTGGGAGCCTGTAATAAATGAATCAGTACCAAGTCACCAATATGTCCTTCTAAACTTCATTTCTCAGTCAATTCCATAAATTTAGGTTAAAGCCAATTAGATCAAATAATCACTATCTATTTTTTAGTACAACACCTGTCATTGAACATGACCTTAATCATGAACAAACTTCAAAGGTCACCCACACATAAATGATCAACAAAGCGGTTGATCGTCTAATTCTGATTTCTAGGGATTAGTGTGTATACAAAAATAGTATATATACAGGAAATTAGATATTAATGTCCCTGATTACGACATATAGCTGGAGTGGGGGAAAGGAGTTTCAAATTTAACAAACTCAATAATGACGTCTTTCTCTATTAAAAGGTTTTGTTTTTCACAGGTGACCATGTAGCATCAACATATAGTTGTTTCTATTCCTAGTCCGCAACATTGGAAGATCGTCCAGATGGGTGGGATTGATGGGTTTACTGTTTATCGGCTTTGAGTAACAACGCTACAATTCTGGTAAAATTTTCTCTAGAATTTGTCAAAAAAAATCTTCGAGATTTCTCTAAATGTAGAAGTGTTTAAATAATTTTTGTGGCTGAAATGGATTCACTCTCAAAACTCTTGATGCACCCATGATGCACCCAAGGGGTGCCAAAACAATGAAGCTTGACCCTCAATTCCTCTAATTGAGAGCTCTTTCTTACAACATGGCTCAATCCAAATCCAAAGGGTACATCACACCAGTGTAATATGATCCTACTATTGATGGGTTCAAAGGGACATAACGTCCACAAAAAATATGTAATTAGAGTACTATAGAAAAATTGAGAACACAATACAGAGACAAGAATGGATACAAAGACTTCTATATTCATGGAAGGCCTTTCTTTGCTTGCTTACTTTTTCGTGCAGAGACAAATATAAATTTATAGTTAAAGAAGGAAGATCTAGAATTTTGCATGTGAAATTAATGGACATGGTGAGGTTAAAAGTCATATGACGGTGGGTGGTAGTTGGTTGTGGTCAGTTGTTGGTCGGCGCCAAAATATTCAATTCTGTTTCACGTGTAATATTCTCCCACTTTAAGTCAATGTGCTTGGTTTTTGAGTGAAATTTTGGGTTTTTCTAGAATTGAATGACACTCTCACTCTCATAATATAGCATATACTTGTCCTTCAAAATTCCTATCTCTCTTATGAATCACTACATCCATAACATCTCTTTACAAGCCTATGTTGTGGTTATGTACTATACCTCTATTGTAGAGACATATACTATTCTTTGTAGCCTTGACATCCAAGATATCGTTGGCCTTGCAAATGTATAGAAATAACTTGTAGTAGACTTTTGGGTGTCGATATCTGTAGCCATATCTGCATCTGTAAATCCTTCAAGCACAGTCTCATTATGACCAAAACATAAAAATTAATGACTAGTACTCTTGAGATACCTCAAAATCCATTTTACTACTTTCCAATTTTGTTTTTTTGGTTTGGAAAGGAACCTACTCACTACTCCCACTAAATATGCAATGTCTGGTCATGTGCATACCATGGCATACATCAAGTTGCCAATTGCTTAAGAATAAGGAATCTTGCTCATTTCTTCCTTATCCTTGTTATCACTCAGACATAACTCAGTGCTCAAATTGAAGTGGGTTGAATGGGGTGTACCAAATCGCTTGGCATCCTTCATATTAAATTTTTCAAGAGCCTTCTTGATATATTTTTGTTGTGACAACCAAAAAATTTTGTTTTCCTGTCACGCATGATCCTCATGCCAAATATCTGTTGTGTTAGACCTCAATCCTTCATCACAAATTGGCTGCCTAATTCTTTCTTCACCCTATTGATCATATTCTTATCATGTCTAATAATCAATGTGTCATCCACATATAACAATAATATGAGATAGTCTCCTTCATCATACATGTTGATCTATACATAATGGTCAGATTCCAACCTGTGAAAACCATGTTCCAACATGAATGAATCAAATTTCTTATACTATTTTTGAGGTGTCTATTTCAACCTATATAAGCTCTTCTTCAACCTACAAACTAGGTCTTCTTTTCCTTTTTCTATGAAGCCTCATTGCTGCTCCATACAAATTTATTCCTTGAATTCACCATGAAGGAAAAAAATCTTTACATTTAACTATTCACATTCTAAATCTAAAGGAATAGAATGACCAAGAATGGATATAATGGATGAAATTTTGACAATATGTGAGAAAAATTTAGTGAATTCAATACCTTCTTTATGGTCAAATCATTTCACCACCAGCCTTGCTTTATACCTCTCTTTATTTTAGTCACCTTCATGATTAATCCTATATACCCATTTGTTTCGTAGAACCTTTCTACCTTTTAGGAGCTTTACCAACTCTCAAGTTTTATTTTCCAACAAAGGGTTCATTTCTTCCTCCATTGCTTTATTCCATTCTTTATTGTGCTCAAGTTTAGAAGCCTTTTGAAAAAAATTAGGCTCACCTTCATCAGCCAATATAATATATTTTGAAGGAGGATACATTTGTGAAGGCTTATGAGGCCTAGAAGATATGCGAACTCACTGTGGTTATGAATTATTAGATTGAATCTCCTGTGAAGGTTCCTGCAAGATTCCTTCTTCTTGGTGTTCATCACTTTCCACTTACTGTCCTTCATGCTCTTGAATTTGTTGTCCATTTTCTTACATTGGTGGGATGTTTTCATGTTTCTATTTAAACCTATAAATAACTTTCTTCACCTCCAACTCATCTACAGTCCTCTTAAAGATGTATGACTCATTAAAGATAATATCCCCGCCTCTAATAATTTTATATATGACTCGATCCCATAGAGAATAACCAAATTCTTCATTCGCATATCCCAGAAAAATGCATTTCATAGATTTATAATCTAGCTTAGTTCTATTTTCTTTGGGAATATGTACCAATGTTTCACATCCAAAGATTTTCCAATGAGAATAATTCAACCTCTTACTAGTCAAAAATCCTTCAGGGATGTCGACATCCAAAGTTGTAGTTGGAGATCTATTTATAAGGCAATAAGATGTCTTGATTGCTTCTACCCAATTTTTTTTTTCCAAACCAGAATTCGACAACATACTTCTCACTTTATCCGTAATGGTGTGATTCATCATTTCTGCAACACCATTATGTTGAGGAGTACCCACTACAAGGAAAAGGCACTCTAGTGGATGTTTTCCACTTAGTACGCTTATCATTCAACATCGCACCAGTGATCCTGAAATGCGAAAGCACCGATGCGCACAAAACATTGGCACCGTGCACTCCACACACACACACCCAGTGCGTCGTATTATTATAGAGCACCGGTGCTTTACAACTCTTCCACGCCAAAACCAAAACCACACTGGTACATCATAAAACAACACGGCAAAACATAAAATGACCAGTTAATTCGCAAGAAACAGAACCGGTGCACCTATAAACCACACACAGTGGAAAAGGGTTAAATAAAAAAATTTACGGAAAAAAAGGAAAAAAAAAAACTAGATTTTTCATTTTTTCAATTCTCTTGAGCTCTAAATTATCGGTATGTTCTACCATAGAAAGCACCGGTGCACACAAAACATTGGCACACTGGACACCGTGTGCAATGTACACACCCACCCAGGGCGTTCTATTACTATAACACATTGGTGCTTCAAAACTCTCCCACGTTGGTGCATCATAAAACCCCGCGTCGAAAATGGAAACCGCCCGGTGCGGTGTCACAAAACCACACCGGGGCATCATAAAACATCGCGCCAAAACAAAAATGTGCCGGTGGTTTATTATCAAAGAGCACCGGTGTGTCTATAAAAATCACGCACCAGAATAACGTTAAATAAAAAAAAATAGAGACAAAAGACGAGTGCTTTATGACTACTCTGCACCTGTGCTTTATGACTATTCACCCTGGTGCATCATAAAACATCATGAAAAAATATAAGCATCCCTATGCGGTGGTAAGGAACCACCCTGGTGCATCATAAACAATGTGCCAAATCTAACACCATTCGGTGCGGTTGTAATAAAGTGCACCGGTGCGTCTATAAAACCCCGCGCACCGGAACATGGTTAAATAAAAAAAAAATTACGGCCAAAAAACCACATTTTTCACTTTCCTTAGTGCTCAAGAGCTCTCAAGCACTAGTGCCATTTCCCCTTTCCTAAGCTGCCCTGACATCAGTGCTCCCATTGCACCCATTGCACGCACTTCTACTATGCATTGGCCACCAATATCCAACTTGCATTTGGAAAAATGGTGGGAAAATTTTCTTTTGCAAATTCTACCGCCAATATGCCTCCTCGAAGACAAAATGTACAGGCATTTTTCTATTTTTCCCATAATTAAGATTTTTAGCGGATTAGAATTTGAAATAACCTTGAAACTAACCATTAAAAAAGAAAAAAAAAAAATTTGTGTGGTGCGCAGGAGTCATTTGGCTTGCACTAGTAAGCGGTGTTGTGTGTAAAAATTATAGGACACACTGCCACGGGTGCTAACGGTATCGGCACTTTTTGCGGGGAAATACTGAAAGGCACCCCACATTATTTTAAATTAAAAAAAAATGCAGTGTGCTCATTTAGCTAGTCGCACCATTGACCATGGGAATAGCAGTGCGGTGCGTTGACAGAATTATCCACCCTAGTGTATGTTAGCACACTGCATTCGACATTCCGAAAGGGTCAACAGTGCGCCCAGGTAAAAGAACACATAGTTAACTATGTAGTTGTTAGGGATTCGGTGCACTGACATGACTATACAAGCCAAGGAATATATTTTAATTAGCGCATCACTCTTCTGACATCATATATAGTCAACGGTGATTGAATAAATTTCAAGTGCACCAAGGATGGTGTGTTTTATCTCATTTGGGGCACTGCTACCAGTGTGCTACAAACACAAGTTGCATCGGAACCGGTGCATGACTGTTCTTGTGGCACACCAACTGGTCTATTTTTTTTTCAATATATATATATATCCCTAAATACATGTTTGATTTAATAATAATAAAAATTATTTAATATGTCAATGATTCAGAGACAAGAGGAGGAACAGCAACAATAACAGGCAGAGCAGTATGACATGATTTTCTAGTGGGAGGCATGAGAGAGGGTGATATGCATACCCTCTTCCTATTACAACAGATATCTAGGGATCATAAGGCAGGTAGGTCTCCTCAAGTTCTGTGCGAAGGCTGCTTCCCTAAAGGCCCATAGAGTGTTT
The DNA here is from genome assembly GCA_034641835.2 of Pinus albicaulis. Taxonomy (NCBI): domain Eukaryota; kingdom Viridiplantae; phylum Streptophyta; class Pinopsida; order Pinales; family Pinaceae; genus Pinus; species Pinus albicaulis. The sequence goes on from CM076569.1 coordinate 582,648,120, forward strand.
TTGAGAGATCTTATCCACAGGTGGAATGCCCACCGACAGACTTACCATGTTGGTCCTGACCAGTGGTACACACCCACTGAGGAGGATATTTATTTTATTATAGGACTATTCATGAAGGGGGTGGATTTTCCCTCATTCCCATAGGTTCCAGCTGGTTGTGTAGGAGGGAGTCATTTAGTTTACTCCTGGAGATACATTGGACAAGATGTATTGTCTCCTCTAGAGTTTCAGGTACATGGAGGTTAGTTACGTATAGTTGCATTTGGTAGACAGGATGTGCAATGCCTCTCACTTATCATTTTGACCATTTCTCACAACACCAGTGACGGGAAACATATAAGTTGCTATCTTTAATATTATGTTGATTCTTTAGTACAAGATCCACAACTTGTCAGGTGGTCTGCCATTTGTTTTGCTGTAGTTTTGTATGGCCTTAGATAGATGTCATGCTCATGCACAAGAGAGGGTCAACTTCCCTTTTTCTTAAGAGATTTTTTGTTTATTTTTTGAGAGGTTTCCAGAGATGAGGCCTACTTTTGTTTGACAGCCTCATAGGCCGATGTTGGAGGCTCGGATGCACATGTGGGGGTAAATGATGCCCAAGAGGGGAGAGACAATGTTTCCAGCCAGTATATTGCATGATGCACTAGATGAGCTGCATCCCTTCATTATGGTCCCACGTCCTTATGCTAGATTAGATTGGCGAGGGTGTGCCAAAATCCTCTTCACAAATGATGAGCCGCTAGATGATAGAGGTAATATTACTGTTTTATTTATATTTATTCTAACATGTTCTTTAACTTGTTTTTATTAAATTGTGTAATTAAATTATCTAATTATTATTGTGTACTTGTACATATTTTGCATACATTGGCTCTTTTGATGGCGAGGAGATGCTAGAACCACCACATGATCCAGGTGTAGATCTTAATGACGATTAGGACATGGCAGATGCCGAGGATCATGATCAGGATGAGGCTGGTGCAAAGAGACATGCTCTTGCTGGTGCACTGGTACCACTTTTTGCTAGGCACAATTGACCTTATAGGATGGAGTTGGGCAACCAACTCAATGCATTGATTGTTGAGGCGGCCATAAGGCCTGCTCATTATAGAGACATACAGGCTGATGATAGGCTATTACAGATGTGGAGAGGCATGTAGCGTGACATGTACAGCCTGATGCGGCATATCGTAGGAGCTACAATAGCTATTACGTGATTGAGGAGGATTGTTTCACATTATAGGCGTAGTCGAGCCACAACACGTGATGGAAAGTCCGTGAGCAGCAACTCATCATCTCATCATCCTTCACCTCGTGCCACACCTGATAAGCATAATGCTCCACTAGCAACATCTAGCAGTCATCATGGAGATGAGGTTGGACCATCGACCGTCGAGGCTACACTATCATACTGAGCAAACCTCCACTACTACTGCTTATATTGATGTTGTACTACCACCATATGATCCATCCATCAATACTAGTCATGATCATTAGCAAGCTCGATCATCGACCATCGAGGTTGCACCATTTACTGAGCAGGCCTCCACTTGTACTGCTATTAATGTTGTATTACCCCGAGCTGATTGATGACATTTATATTACAATTGTATATTTTTAACATTTTTCAGTTATATATATATATATATATATATATATATATATATATATATATATATATATGGTCAATGTATTTTATGTTCATGTTGCAGTTGTGCTTAATTTACATGTTGGTGATCATCATGATGTGCATATTGTTAGGTCATGTTAGATATGTTCATTTAATGTTTAGCTTGCAGATAGATGTGTATCTATGATAGCATGATGAGTTATTTGACATGAGATGTATATTTGATGTTTGTGTTGTGATGATATTATTATATAATGTTAATGTGATGTTTGAATGTATTTTTTAGTCGAATATGATGTTTGTACGATGGTTATCATGATCATGATGATGTTTATTAATTAATTTAATACTAAATGACCATGATATTTATTAAATATTATGTCATGATTGTAATTGAAATTGAAATTTTAATTGTATGTAAAATTGTAATTGTAATTCTATGCAAAATATCTGTAAAATTTTAATTGTATTAATGTGAAATGATTTTATTAAAATATTTAAATTTGTAAATTTTCGAATAATTGTAAAATAGCAAATCTAGAATAATATGAAATTTTGTAACATAATAAAGTTTAGAATATAATGCAAATAAATTCATGTACTTTAGAATTATCATTATTTTATTATGATCTTACATACAAAAAAATAACTTTATATAGTCCGGTGCGCTTATCATCATAACACGCACCGGTGTGTCGTATTACTCAGACGCACTGGTGCTTCACAACTCTTCTGCACTGGTCATGAATAAACGCAAAGAAAAAAGCACAACTCTAATTTTCTTTAAGTGAAAAAAAAGTGGCAATTTGAAAATTGGGCCGCAAAATATTTTCGAAAATCTAATTTCATAAAATAATTCTTTAAATACTAAACACTTTTCATTATTTCACTATTTTTTCTAAAATTTTCAGCCATATATTTGCAGGAGACACCTGGAGCAAGAGAGGACGAGGGCACTCTAGATTAGCAAAATACGTTCAAGCAGAAGTATTCAAACAATCAGAAACCAAAACTCTGGTGATTCAAACCCTATATCATAAAATTTCAAACCATCTCGTGATTAAATTTGATCATTTTTAAAAACAAATTTGCAGTTTTTTTACTTTTTTCTGCAGTTTTATCCATTTTTACCCTAAACCCTTCATTTTTTTTTTCCTTTCTTCTCCCTGTTTCTATGATTTCAGAATTAGGGTTTTTCATTTTATATTTACATCCAACTTACAAGATGACTTGCATAGTCAGATCCAAATCCGTTCAGCCATTGTGTGAATTTTTGGAAAAAATGGATTTTTCTTTATCTATGCACCCTGCATACCTTAGCGCACCAGTGCACTATATTATACAGCGCACCACACGAGTACTATGTAATAAAAAAATTGAAAACAACTTTTTTAAATAAGTGCGCCATATCTGAAATAGGGCACCGATGCTCCATTTTACAAGAATAGCACCGTACGGTCTATTACACTGTTTGTGTGATGTGTTTATAATACCCCATGCACTGTACGACCTATTATACTGTTTTGCGGTGCTTCTTTAACACCCCCACGCACTGGCGGCAGTGCGTACCTCATGAAAGGTGCACCAGTGTCTTGAGATTTTTTTTTACCTGAAAATTTGGGAATTTATTTATAAATATATTAATGAATGATATGGTACAGGTTTCAGATTGATAAAGAAATGAATGATAAGAGATCAAGTAACAAAAATACTAATAACACATCAAGAGAAGCAAAAAAGGCAACTTCTTTGTAAATACTTTATAAAAAATACTATTTTTGAACTATATGTAAGTTTAACTAATATGTATTGTTTACTGTGTATCATGCAGAGCCACAAAATGATGAAGCTCAATAAGATTTGTTTTTATCTAGGACCAAAAGAGCATAAAAGCTTAATGGAAAAAATTCAAAAGGATGAATCATGGGAATGAAAACATACTATCGATCCAATATGAGTTTCTTTTTTTAATTATCATTAATAATATACTTAAAATTATTAGATAACATTTGTCAAATAGTCTATTAATTCACATATGTTTAATGTTCTACAAGGACCAACAACTTAGAAAAGGAATGTTGTTCTAAGAGAAGAAAAAAATAGAACGTGCAAATGAAAATGAATTGCTCCTTAGTTCATCTGGAGTGATGTTGAAAGTTAACGAAAGGGGGAAAAAATTTTACAAAAGTTTGAGGGATCTAGTGGAACGAATGCATAGACGTTCTTTCCACTTACAATACAAAAATCAATCCTATGATTCCAAGAACCAAATTTTATCTAAACTACAGGAAGAGTTTCCAGAGAATTGGTCAATGAGACATATCAGAATTTTAATAGAAAAAATGTATAACAACAAAAAATAAGGAATGAAAAAGTAATATTCCTTTAAATGTTTGTTGAGAATTATTTATAAATATCACTTTTGTTATATTTACTTTTCATATATCAATATAAAAATTAAATATTTTATTTTCATGTTACATTTCCAGGAAGATTATGAAAATCTCAAAAGATGAATGAGTTGATATCAGAAATATGCCAGTGGGATGCCCAAAAAGGTGTGCAAGGAGATGGTCAAAGAAATGGACAAAATTGCATCGCAGGAGGAGCCATCTCAACAAAAACGTGCTTCAAATGTAATATGTAATCATTGAATTTTTCGATTGTTAGGTACAATAAATAAACAATTTAGCATTAAATATTAATTTTCAAGAAATTTCTTGCAGAAAAGAAAAGAAAATGGAACCCATTCAACACATAAAACAGGATGACAAGGAAGAAAAGGGTTGATATCTAAGTTTGTGAGTAGTTTTTACTTCCTTATAACAACTTAACTAGATTTCATTTTTGTATTTTTTAAGTTGTTTTACAAAAATCATCATTGAAAATCTTCAATTTGGTGCTAACATACAAAGAAGAAGCATCAGGCGAATTGATTGAAATTGGGTTAAATATGGTTTGTGAGTATATGTTGGCATATCAGAAATTATTTGTGGATTTGTAAGCATCTATCAATCTTGTTTTACTTAGCTCCGTCTATAATTAATAGAACAAAAACATGTTTTATATTAAATATGATTTGTTATGGGGTATAAAAATTGTAGGAAACAAAGTATGGAACTGCACCAACAGATGAAATTTTGAAAGATGGCATGGTACATGGTTTTGAAAGAGTGTGTATAGTTTATGAGTCAATTGTTGCTATGGTACGACATTTTTCTTTTCGATTGACATTGATGTATATTATTTAATATTGAAATTTTCATTATTCTCACCAATGTATATACACTTATTTCAGTTTATTTTTATGTTTGTATATGGAAGGTGAAGAAGAAGAAGAAAATCAACGCCGTGAACAAAACATTCTTGAAAATAACCCAAGTCATGGAAGTATCTCTAGCAATGACAGAATTTCAAGAGAAGAATGATGATCACTATGTTTGGATATCAAAGCAAGGCGTTTTATTTTTTGAAATATGTCTATGAAATCAAACATTTTTTTTAATGTAATGGACATAATGTCCCAATTGAAAGACAAAGGGATACCAATAACTGTCCCATTTTGTATGATAATCTCATTTACAGGGAGTATATATATATATATATATATATATATATATATATATATATATATATATATATATATATATATATATATATATATATATATATCATAAAATATGTTTTAATTTATTCTATTGCATTTTCCATTGTCGCTTTTGCGATCTCCATTGTCATTCTCAAATGCACTAATAAAAAAATAATTCATATGAATATTGTTATAAGATATATATGTGTTGAATTTTGATGAATAATGAATTTAAAACAATGAAAATAATCGGTCCTTCACAAGTCGATGATTCTAAAAAATAAAAAATGAAAATTGGTGCATGTCAGTAACTGTACACCTGTGTGTTTATGTGTCTATATGCATCGGTGTCGTTGTATGATCTATGGTCACCGTAGAAATACCGATACCAGTTATAAATATCGGTGCGTTTTTGTGATACTGCGCACCGGGACGTTTATGTATCTATAATCACCAGCACATTTTTATAATCTATGTGCACTGCACGAATACTGATACCAATTATAAATCTCGGTGCCTTTCTGTGATACTGTGCACCAGTGCATTTTTATAAGTCTACACACCGGTGCATTGATACAACCTACGGATACTACAAAAATCCCAAGACCAATTAGAATGGCCCCATGCATTGTATGACCAACACTACACCTGGTATGGTTTTATACCTTAACGACCTAGTGTGTTCTCCTGCGACTGCCCCGGGGCACCTTCTACATGTACACACCGGTGTGTTAAATCCAGAGTAGCACACCAATGAAAAAAACATCCGTAATAACCTCCAGTTTCCCATTTTTTTTAGTTGTGTTGAATTTCCGTTAAAAGCTCTGCCAAAACCTCCGTAACCATAAATGGATGTGGTGGGAAATGATTTTTTGAAAATTTTGGCCAATTTTATAACACTAAAAACCTCCTTTATAACCATCGCTAGAGGGTCTTTTCCTTGTAGTGAATAAACACAGTCTTTTCATGCTCTATGCCAAACCTGTTACAATATTCCTTGAATTCATTTGAACAATATTCTCGAACCCCCAGCATTATCTATCCTTAGGCACTAGAGCAATTTCTTAGTCTCTCTTTCAACAACAACATGGATTTTGTTGAAATATTTCAAAATTTTCACTTTTTCTTTTCATACGGTGGGCCCAAACCTTCCTGGATGCATGATTTATTAATGTTACAAAATATGATGCTCCTAATGAGTTGAAATATATTATAAAATTATTTTATTATATTTATTGGGCAGTTAATGTGGTAAACATTTAGCTTTTAAAAATAAAAAAAAAAAAAAAAAAAATTTATGTTAAAAAAAATTACTTTATTATTTTTATTGGGTACTCAATGTAATTTGACTTCGTCATGTTATGTATGGTTTTTGAGCTTGAGATTTATAAGAACCCATGGTATTCATATTGAATATAGCTTATTTAGAGGGGGAATTAAACCAATCTAGAAAAAATTTCTTTGCATCTTAACAAATTTGATCCGTCTTGGCACCTGTTAGATCTAGAGTTAAGATGAATCGAGATTATAAATTTCAATTTTTTAAAATTTAAATAATCACAAAAATTAATTAAATTATATCTTTATAAAAACATTTACCATGATTCTTAACCACGAAGGCTTTATCATGGTGATTTTTAATCTGTAAAGAGGCTTTGTTATAATACTATGGCCCAATACCATAACTTATTAATACCACATACCCAAGAAAACTTAACTCATTTAACAAGATATTTTTTTTTTTTTTTTTTTTTGTAAGTCAGAGGAATCGGAAATATCAGGCACCTTTCACATGTGCGATGCAAGGTCCAACCCCCCGGCTGCAACTATAACCTCTCACGGAACCACCTAGCCTGCAAGAGAGGTTCCCAGATAAGACGAGACTTGAACTCGTGACCAGCTTCACAACACGAACGCCTTAACAGTGTGTCCGCTAGCCACTAGACCATGCCCCTACGGGCCATTTAACATGAAACTTGCTAATTTTTTTTTTTAATTAATAAATTTAATTAAAAATGCATAACTAATTTGGAAATAAATCTCAGCATTTTATTTGTGTATACAACAAAGAGTATTCTAAAAATATACTTAATAACTATTCACTTAATAACTATCCATAATTAAATTAAAATTCTAGAATTCTTATTCCAAAATGAACATGTTTGTCACCATAATAAGGTAAGTGAAAAATATCAAATATATTTACGATGATATGCATGTTTATTTTGGAATATTTTTTTTAGAATTTTAATTTAATTATCAATACTTATTAGGTTGATAGTAGGGATTCAACCCTCACAAAAAAATTAAAATATTATGGGTAGTATTCACAAATCAAAGGTTGACATTTATCACCAAACGAGTTATGATTGTTTGTAATTTTAATTAAATTGATATTATAAAAAAGATCATATAAAGTTTCATATAAATGGAGTTAAGTTTTTTGGAGAATGTGATATTGATAAGTTATGGTATTGGCCTGGTATTGTAAAAAAGTCTATTTACAAATTAATAATCTTGATAAAGTTTGAATCTATATGGTTAAGAATATTGTGACTAGTTTTTCTAAATGCATGTATGTTTAAATTATATATTAATTCCTTTTATCAATAATAATAATAATAATAATGGAGACATAATTTAGCTAATATTTATTTTTTAATTTTTAATTTTAACAATGTGAAATACATTATGAGATAAGTGTTTTGATATCTAGTATGGATTGATGTGTATCCATATTTACCAACCATTTAGTTTATATAATTACTATTATAGAATGATTTCTTTAATTTTAACTTTGAGAGAAAATAACTATAATACAAATGTTGTTTTATTTTTTTCATATATATATATATATATATATATATATATATATATATATATATATAGATTATGGAAATGGACTATCTTATTATTTTATTCCATTCATTTATATATTATCAATTAGAAAATATTATTATTTCATTTATCACAAAAATGGCATAAATAAAATAAAAATGGCCCTTAGTTTTTAGTAATAATGTTTTTGCTCTAAAGCTCTTGATTTTATTATGTCAACTACTAGTCCTTATGAAGTCTTATGAAGTTAAGAGGTATCACTTATGATGTATGTCATTTACAGTTTTTCCTTTCCTTTAATACACACGAATATATGAGATTTATAAATATCTTGATTATATGAAAATAAGGGTAATTATTATTAGTTGTGATTTTGAATGGTTTGAAAGGATGTGAATATTTAAGATTCTATGTGCAATAATTGCATAATTAAAGTTGTGGGAAATCAAAATAATCTTAGTTGCAATAATAAAAGCGCTCAAAATAATAGTTGTAAGAACAGAAAATACACTCATTGCATATAGGAAAATTCTCTATGTTGGAAGGAATTTTTTTTTATATATGTTGCCAAAAAGAAAAATAATCTAATGAGAGAAATTTAAATAAGATAATTTGAGAACTACAACAAATCATGTAGTTTTGAAAACTTTTGTCTTAATTCCTGATCCAAATTTAGGCAGGAACACAATAGAATACACATATAACCATAAATACCAAGATGCAACAGAAACAACACTTCCTTTCATTAATATCAAAGAACTGAAATTTTTTTATAGATAGAATGGAAATAAACTAGCTAGGACGTTGGTAGCTTACCTCTAAGAAGAGATGTGGCAGCTACATGCCTCTGAACTTTGTGTTACAATGAGGCTCGAAGGCCTATATATTATTTATAAATAATGGAAAACCCTAAACCTACAAAAACCTAACCCTACAAGATGAAACACTAGACTATGGGCCCTGTCTAGGTAAATTGGTCCATCAAGTTCCCAGGGTCATAACTTTAGCATACTATGTCCGTTTGATGCACATGATACATCTTATAAATATCTATCCGAGGACTACAACTATTGACAAGGAATTTTCAGATTAGAACTCACTCATTTTGGCTGGAGGTTTCATGCCCAAAAAACGTCGTTTAGGGCCTCAAAACGGCTCCCAAAGTTCAAGACCCGAAAAACTGCCAAAAATAGTAAATTTTACTACGATTAAGGAAACTGAAAAAATAAAAGAAAAAATGGTGGGGGTCCAAGTGGAATAGGCTGGTGGAAACCAATATCCACCTAGATCATTCCTCCCCCCTTAGGAAGCAATGGTCCCCATTGTGTTGAGTTCCTCCATGAGATGAGGAAACTTTTGCTGAGCCACTTGCCCTGGTGGAGGAGTTGGCTTACTTTGACAACTTGATATAGTTGGATCCTCTACTGGTGAGTGTTATTTATTTGTGTGTCCATAATCAAATCAATTTTGGTTTATTCCATGAAATCCGAGTCTACCTCTGTTGGTGCGATTTGTTTTGCCATGTCAGATGTGTCCAGTAGAGGTGGAAAGTAGGGTTGCAGGCAGTCCACATTGAAAACTGGGTGTAGACCAAGGAATGATGGAATACTGAGATTGAAATAATTTTCCCCTACAACCTCGGTGATGGTGTATGGTCCATGTCAGAGTGGGGGCAACTTGCGATGCAGTCCAGCGAGGCGCTCCTTCTACAAATGTAGCCACACTTTGTTTCCCACCTAGAAATTGTGTTGCACTCGATGTTGTTCATGCCGCTTCTTGTACTTAGCATTGGCTCTCTCCAATATGTCATGAACCTATTGGTACATGTGATGAATGCACTCAATGAAGATGTTCACCTTGCCAGCTTCAAACTGGACATGAACTGAATCAACCTGGGTAGCTGCAAATGGCATGACTACATAAATGGGACATAGTGGTTGGAATCCTAAGCCCACCTGAAAGGTGTCATGGTCGGTTGAGTTGTGGAGGGCCTCATTATAGCGATTTTCTTCATAGGGGAGGCTCTCATCTCATGTGTGTGGATGCTTTGATTTGCACATGTGTAGGATATGTACGATCATCCTATTGATGACCTTTGTCTGACCATTAGTTTGGGGATGGAACATTGTGGACTTGGTGGGCTTGGTGTTTAGCATTGACTAGAGGCTGGACCAAAATGTACTGAGGAACCTGCTATACCAAACTGAAATGATATATTATGGGATCCCAAAGTGTACCAACACTTGCTCAAAGAAGAGTTTAACAATGTCTTCTACTGTGATATTATTCTTACAGGCTGTCATGATTCCCACCTTCACGAATTTGTCGACGACCACTAAAACATAGTCATTTGGTTAGGTCCCTATATTACTAGCATATTCCTTTATTGTTTTTAGTGTAACCCCCTTATTGTTATTATTGTACCCTTGTAACCCCCATATTGTTATTATTGTTCCCTTAAATTATTATTGTTAGGCTAGCTAGTATTACATTCTGGCACTATGGACTCCTATGTATATAAAGGAGGTTTTGTAATTTGTATCATCCAAGAATTTTTCATTTATGTAATGTATTTGAGGTTGCCTGCTCGAAGTGGCTTATTTCTAAGGTGTTGATATCTCTTTTCTTCTATTTTTGGAGTTGGTTTCACAACATTTGGTATCAGAGCTTTGGATTCTAGGGTTTCGTTTCCCCAAACAAGTCATCGTGGAATTTGAGCTATAAATTTTGTTCTACTAAAGTTCAGAATCTGCAATTTTCAGAGTGCGAAGCTAAAATCCTGAGGAACGTTGTCAAAAAATTTCAGAGCTTCGTTCAAATTTTTTTTGGAGATATGATCTATGGAAGTTAGGGCTTTTTGCAGGATCCTGAATTTAACCTAAACAGGTTATCGCAGAATTTGGGCTATAAATTTTGTTCTACGAAGTTTCAGAAGCTGAAAGGTTTAGAGAGAGAAGATAAGATCCTGACAAACATCTTCGCAAAATTTCAGAGCTTGGTTCACAATAGTTTTGGAGATATGATCTGTGGAATTTAGGTCTTTTCAGGCTCTCGAATTTCATCGGAAAGAGGTTATCGTGGGAAAACCTTCATAAATCTCTCTCTGAGCATCAGATTGTAATGATGTAGAAAGTGGACACAAGTACACAAACTTTAGTTTCTTTTCTATCAATTTCAGAGCCAAAGGAGGAAAGAGTGACACGTGGAAATTCGTACAAGTTCGCTATACTGAACCAATCCATAATTGGGTTATTGTGGGATATTGGACACAACATTTCCTTGAAGAATCAAAATCAGGTGAGACTTATGGCATTCGAAAGAAGATTCGGAGGGTGACTTCAGGGCCAAATTTTAGATATTTAAGGTTTGAAATCATAGAGATAATTCGGTTTCAATTTCAAGATCCTCAAAATCAAGAAAAAGGTGTGTATTTTTTTTCAAATTTCATAATTCTTGTTTGAAAAATCAGTTGTAGTTGATTCCAAAGGCCTATTGAGCATATCTATTAGTATTGGGTTCTAAAATGCCTCCTAAAAATAATTTAAAACCCATTAAGCCTTCAGAAGGCTCTAATATAACTCATGAAGATGAAGAAATGCAACATGAGATATCAAAAGTCCATGAGCAAGTGCACCAAATTTCGCTATCGAATAAAGCAACAAAAAATGAAATGGAAGTTGTGAAGAAAGACATAGAAATTAAGATGGATGGTTTGAAGAAAGGCGTGGAAGCTAAGATGAATGGTTTGGAAGCTAAGATGGATGGCATGGAAGTTGGCATGGAAGCTAATATGGATGACATGGAAGCTAAGATCGATGAAAAAATGGAAAACATGAAGAATGATCTATATGCAGACATGGAAGGTTTGACAAAATTGATACAACAAATGTTTCCTAATGGTGAAAATATAGTAGAGGAGACTCATGATGAGAAAAAAATAAATGATAATCGTGATTTCATAAATTCTAATGTTGGTGGGAAGAACCACCATATTCCAAAGATGGATATGAGGAAGCTTGATGGCAAGGATCCCGTAACATGGATACTATAGATGGAGCAATATTTTGATCTTAATGATGTGAAAAACACACAAAAGGTAGACATTGCAACTTTACATCTAGAGCAAAATACATTTGTATGGTATCGATGGCTTTGCTCCCATAAAAAAATTGTCACTTGGTCAATTTTTACGGAGGAAATGATAGCACATTATGAGGATACAAAGAGCAAAACCTTCTTTATCCAATTGATAAATATCAAACAAAAGGGTTTAGTGGGGGAGCACATTGAGGACTTACAAAAATTGAATATAAGGGTAACTAATATTCCAGAGGAACATAGGATTAATCTCTTCATAGGTACTTTAAAGGATAACATCCAACTTGAAGTTCGTGTTTTGGAACCTGATTCATTGGAGAAGGCATTCAGGTTGGCAAGAAAAATTGAATGTAAAATTATGGCGACAAGGAAGCCTACCACTCACTTCTATAAAGAGGGAAGTGTTGATACTCCTAGATTTCAACAACCTACAAGGTTGACACCACAAAAATTAGAAGAAAAAAGAGCAAAAGGGCTTTAATAGAATTGTGATAGTAAATACACTAAAGGACATAAGTGTGCCGAGAAGAAATTATTTTACATTTATTGTGAAGAGGAAGAATAAAATGAACAGAAGGATATGCACCAGACCAACACAGAAAGGAAGGAAACAAAGTCCGAACATATTGTGTAATGCATTGGCATAAATTACCACTCCTCAAACTCTCTGCAAGATGGAAGGACATAACTAAGAAAAAAGAGGCCAGCTATTGTTGATTGATTCAGGTAGTACCCATAATTTTATTCATTGTAAGGTAGCCAAGGAATTGAATTGTTTCCTATACCCAACACCAAAATTTCAAGTGATAGTTGCAAAAGGAGGAACTATAAATCTCTCTGGAAAATGCCATAATATAAAGCTATCCATGGGGGAATATGTATTGAATATTCCAATGCTTTCCATCCCAATGGGAGGTGTTGATGTCATACTAGAAGTACAATGGTTACAATCTTTGGGGATGGTAGCTTTTAATTTTCAAGAACTTTTCTCGAAATTTTTTTCAGAAGGAAAGGAAATCGAATTACGAGGTATCACAGGGAAGCCAAGAAAAATAAAAAGCTCTAATTTCATGACAAATCTTCTGAAGAAATAACAACGAGGTGTAATTGCATAATTATGCTCACTAGAAGTTCCAACATCAAAATCATCTATTTCTCCAGATCTCCAAAGAATCTTGGACAATCATTCCAAGGTGTTTAATACTCCCAAAGGACTCCCACCTATTCGTGATCATGATCATGCTATTGATTTGATTCCAGGAAGTGTTCCTCCAAACATCTGACCTTACAGATATCCTTATGTCCAAAAGAGTGAAATTGAACGTATGATTGTAGAAATGTTAGAGGCTAGTATAATTCAACCTAAACAAAGTTCTTTATATTCTCATGTAGTATTGGTACAAAAGAAGGATGGATCATGGTGCATGTGTCCTGATTATAGGGAGCTCAATAACCACACCATTAAAGATAAATTTCCCATTCCTGTGATTGATGAATTATTGGATGAATTACATGGGAAGAGTTTGCATTTTGCCAAGTTAGATCTTCATTAGGATATCATCAAATTAGAATGAAGGCCGAAGATATTTGGAAAACAACAATTCCAACTCATGAGGGTCATTATGAATTTGTGTTCGTGCCTTTTGATCTTACCAATGCACCTTCTACATTTCAAGGGTTAATGAACTCCATTTTCAAACCCTTCCTTAGAAAATTTGTGTTAGTATTTTTTGATGATATACTAATCTAAATCAGGTCTTGAAAGGATCAAGTTCAACATGTTGACGGGGTGCTCAAACTATTGGAGGAAACACAATTATATGCAAAAACATCCAAATGTTTCTTTGGAGTACAAGAGGTGGAATATCTGGGTCATATTATATCTCATGAGGGTGTTAAGGTAGACTCTAACAGAATTAAAGCCATTAAGGAATGGAAAGTCCCCACAACCATAAAGCAGTTGTGAGGATTTCTTGGGTTAAAAGGGTATTATCACAATTTTGTTGAGAATTATGGGAGAATAGTAGCACCTCTAACAACATTATTGAAGAAAGATGCATTTTCATGGATTCCTGAAGCAACTAAGGCCTTTGAACATCTTAAAGAGGCAATGTTCCTAACACCGTTCTTAGCTACACCGGACTTCACAAAAACCTTTATTGTGGAATGTGATGCCTCGGGAAAAGGAATTGGTGTTGTTTTAATGCAAGAAGCAAGACCCATTGCTTTTGAAAGTCGTCCAATGAAAGGAAAGTATTTACAGAAATATATTTATGAGAAGGAAATGTTAGAAATACTACATGCACTAAAGAAATGGAGAACTTAGCTAATGGGAACATACTTCAAGGTAAGAACTGATCATGATAGTCTTAAACAATTTTTGGAAAAAATACTATCTTAAAAAGAGTAGCAAAAATCGGTCACAAAGATTTTGGGTTATGACTTTGAAATAATCTACAAAAAAGGGAATCTAAATTTTGTTGCAGATGCACTCTTAAGAAATAATGAAGAGGTGGAAGCAATTCTTTGTGCCATTTCTATTATCCAACCATATTGGATAACCAAAGCAAGAGATTAATGGAAGAAGGACAAAGGAGTGTGGACACTCATTTAAAAGTTGCAGTAATATCCTAGTACATCTGATACATTTAGTTGGAAAATTGATTCCTTATGGTACAAAGGTCGCTTATATATTTGCAAGAATTCCCAAATAAAACAAAAGATTCTTTTGGAATTTCACACTTCTCCTTTAGGAGGACACTTGATATTTTTAAAAACTTACCATAGGGTGAAGAAAGAATTTTTTTGGGATGGCCTTAAATCTGATATTCAAAAGTTTGTGGCGAAATTTTTGGTTTGCTAAAAAGATAAAGTTGAGACAATTAAGACCCCGGGTCTTCTACAACCTTTATCCATTCCAAGTCAACATTGGGAGGATATTTCAATGGATTTTATCACAGGTTTACCTAAGTCCGAAGGAAGGAGTGTCATCATGGTGGTAGTTGATATACTTACCAAGTATGCACACTTTTGTGCATTATCTTATCCATTTAAAGAAGGTACAGGTCGTACTATATATGGACACAATTCAAAAGCTACATGGAAACCCAGAAGTGTTATTGTGGTGGCCAGGTGATCCCATTTTACTTTGAAATTCTTGGATGGAGTTATTTTCTTGTTTAGGTACTCAACTAGCTCATAGCTCCTCTTATCATCCACAATTCGATGGTCAAACTGAGATAGTGAATAAATGTTTGGAAGGATATCTTCGTTATTTTGTATCTGATAAGAAAACAAAATGGGTCAAGTGACTACCTCTCGCTGAATGGTGGTATAACACTTCCTTCCATACTGCAGCAAAAATGACCCCATTTATGGCACTTTATGGATATCATCCACCGTCCATCACATCATATTTGAGAGAAAATTCTAAGGTTCAAGAAGTGGAAGATCACATCGAGCATCAACAAGAAGTTCTCCAACACTTAAAGGATAACCTAAATTTGGCACAAAATAAAATGAAACAACAGGCAGATCAACATCGCAGCGAGAGAACTTTTGATGTAGGAGAGTGGGTAATTTTACGGCTACAACCATAGAAATAAATGTCCCTCAAGCAAGCTAAGAAGGATAATAAATTATCACCAAAGTACTATGGTCCTTACAAGGTGTTGCAAAATATTAGTACTATGGCATACAAATTGGAGCTTCATGCTTCTTCTCAAGTGCATCCATTTTTCCATGTTTCATGATTAAAGAAGGTTATAGGTGACAAAATTCCTGTTCAAACAATATTGATAGAACTTGATGTGGAAGGAAAAATCATATTGGAATCTGAAGCAATCATGAAAACAAGAATTTGGCATCTACGAAATCGATCAATTTTAGAGTATCTCATCAAGTGGAAGAATTTACCCACTGAATATTCTACATGGGAGGATGAGAACTTTATACAGAAGCATCTAGATCTACTCAATCATTGAGGACAACACTTTTTTGAAGGAGAGGGGCATGTTGGGTCCCTATATTACTAGTGTAGTCCCTTATTGTTGTTAGTGTAACCCCCTTATGGTTATTGTTGTACCCCTGTAACCCCCATATTTTTATTATTGTGCCCTTACATTATTATTGTTAGGTCGGCTAGGATTACATTGTGGCCCCACTAGGATTACATTGTGGCCCTATGGAATCCTATATATTTAAAGGAGGTTTTGTAATTTGTATCATCCAATAATTGTTCATTCATGTAATGTACTGGAGGTTTCCCTTTGTAATTGGCTTATTTCTAAGGCGTTGATATCTCTTTTCTTCTATTTTTGGAGCTGGTTCCACAACACGTTTCCATACTTAGTAGAAGGAAGGCTCGACATGTAATCCATGGAGATGGATTCCCAAGGTTGACTATGGGAAGGAAGTGGAGTATAGCTCGATGTTGCTTCTTGATGGTCAGTCTAGCAATCACATAGGTAATGCAAGATCTGATGTACTTCCCAACATCACGTCGAAGGTTTGGCCAATATAAATACTTCTGCATTACTTCCACTATTTTCTTGACCCTGAAGTGCCCAGCAACCCGACTATAGCGCACTTCCCAAATCATCTTCAAATTCTTGCTTAAAGGAGCAAAAAGGTGTCCCAGGTGACATATCAGTGCATCTTGGAGGTGAAAATTTGGAACTCGATTACCCTCCAAGAGCGTCTTGTATGTGTGACAAAATTTTTGATCACTCTTGTAGAGAAGCAGCCAATCAGAAGTATCATGCCCAAAGGATTTGAGAAAAGTGGTTATCGCCACGATCACGGCTCCGTTGAGGAAGACTGCAACATTATTGGTGCTTCCCTTGTTGTACTTGATGTTCAAATGAGACTTTTGCAGATATGTGGACCACCTCTGATGGCGATTGTTCTGAAAGTTCCCTTGTGTCTATATGAACTCCAAGGGTCAGTGATCTATGTGGATGATCATTTCCTTCCCCAAAATGTAATGCTTCCATTGTCAGCAAGCCTGCACAATTGAATACATCTCTTTGTCATAAGTGGGTTACTTCCGGACAGTGTCAAACAATGTCTCACTGTAATATGCCACTAGATACCCCTATTGAGTAAGGACTACCCCAATAGAACAGTTAGAGGTATCTATCTCGATCTCAAATGGTTATTGCAAGTCTAGTAATGTGAGCACTGGGCAGAGTGGAGGTGATGTTTCAAGTCTACAAATGCCTTATGTTGAGATTCTAACCAAAAGAATTTTTCTTTCACTCCTCCCTTGGTGACATGACTCAAGGGCCAGGTGATATAAGAGAATCCCAACACGAACCTATGGTAGAAATTAGCACACCCCAGAAAGCTGTGAATCTCTATTAGAGTGGTTGGGGTTGGCTAATCCCGAATGACTTGGATCTTGGTTGGATCCACATGCACCCCCTTCCCATCAATAATGTATCCCAAATAATGAACCTGGGTAATTCCAAAAGTGCACTCCTCCAAATTGGCACACAACTTGTGTTAGTAATTTCAAGGACCTATCGAATGTGGTGGAAGTGCTCTTACCAATAAGTCCCTATATTACTAGTATAGTCCCTTATTGTTGTTAGTGTAACCCCCTTATTATTATGATTGTACCCTTGTAACCCCATATTGTTATTATTGTGCTCTTAAATTATTATTGTTAGGTTGGCTAGGATTACATTGTGGCCCCACTAGGATTACATTGTGGCCCCATGGACTCCTATATATAGAAAGGAGGTTTTGTAATTTGTATCATCCAAGAATTGTTCATTTATGTAATGTATTGGAGTTTTCCCCCTCGAAGTGGCTCATTTCTAAGGCGTTGATATCTCTTTTCTTCTCTTTTTGGCGCTGGTTACACAACATTTGGTATCAGAGCTTTGGATTCTAGGGTTTCGCTGCTCCAAAGAGGTCATCGTGGCATTTTTGCTATAACTATTTTTCTATGACGTTTCAGAAGCTGAAATTTTTAGGGTGCGAAGCCGAAATCCTGAGGAATATTGTCTAAAAATTTTAGAGCTTGGTTCACAATATTTTCGGAGATATGATATGTGGAAGTTAGGTCTTTTTTCAAGCTCCTAAACAGGTCATTGTAGAATTTGCGCTATAAATTTTTTTCTATGAAGATTCAGAATCTAAAATTCGTATGGTGCGAAGCTGAAATCTTGAGGAAATGTTTCAAAAAAATTCAGAGCTTGGTTCGCAATATTTTTGGAGATATGATTTGTGGAAGGTAGTGCTTTTTCAGGCTCCTGAATTGCATCTCAAAAAGGTGATCGTGGGAAAAGTTCAATAACTCTCTCTCTGGGCATTGGATTGGAGTGCCGTAAAAATTGGTTGCAAGTACACAGACTGTAGTTTCTTGGCTATTAATTTTAGAGACAAAGGATGAAACAGTGACACGTGGCAAGTTGTACAAGACCACTCCCTGCGAACTAGTCCAGAATTAGGTCATTGTGGGAGATTGGACACAACTTTGTCTTGGAGATTCAAAATTAGATCAGACCTATGGAATTTGAAAGAAGCTTCAGAGGGCTACTACAGGGCTGAATTTCAGATATTGAAGATTTTCACTTACAGATATAATCCAATTTCAATATCAAGCTCCTAAAAAGAAAGTAAAAGAAATTTGTACTATGATGCATGAAGTGGAAGAATTGCAGTATGAGATATCAAAATTACGGTACCAAGTGCAACAAATTTTGATCTTACGAAGAGCAACCGAAGATGACATAGATTGTTTAAAATCAGAAATGGAGGCTAAGTTGAATGGTTTCAAGGATCAAATAATAGCAAATATGGATGATAAATTAGTGGAAGATCACATCGAGCATCAACAACAAGTTCTCCAACTCTCAAAGGATAACCCAACTTTGGTGTAGAATCTAATGAAACAATAGGAAGATCAACATCACATCGAAAGAAGTTATGAAGCAGTCATAGAAACAAGAACTCAACAAGTACGATCAATTTCAGAGTATCTCAGCAAGTGGAAGAACTTTCCTGTAGAATATTTCACATGGGAGGATGAGAATTTTATACAAAAGCATCAAGAAATAATCAAGCGTTGAGGACAACACTTGTTTGAAGGAGAGGAGCATGTTAAGTCCCTATATTAATAGTGTAGCCCCTTATTATGTTAGTGTAGCCCCCCTTATTGTTATTATTGTACCCCTGTAACCCCCATATTGTTATTATTGTGCCCTCACATTATTATTGTTAGGTCGGCTAGGATTACATTGTGGCCCCACTAGGATTATATTGTGGCCCCATGGACTCCTATATATAGAAAGGAGGTTTTGTAGATTGAATCATCCAATCTCATCCAAGTACACTACTACAAATTATTTTTTGAATGGCCACAAGATGTTGTCCATCAACCTCATGAAGGTTGCGGGAGCATTCATCAACTTGAAAGGCATGACTAGCCATTCAAAAAGGCCCTCCTTGGCTTTGAATGTAGTCTCCCACACATTGGACGGTTTGATTGGTAAAGAACTTACTGCAGTGACCTTTGAAAAATTCCAACTCAATCTTCCCCAAAATATTTTGCACCTTTGAGTTGGTCCAGAAGGTCATCAATCCATGGGATTGGGTACCTGTTCCGGACAGTGATCTTGTTCAGCGCCCGATAGTCAATACAGAGTCTCCACGTCCCATCCTTCTTCTGTACCAACACGATCGGGCTCCCACAGGGCGATGAACTTGGTCTGATGTGACCTTTCTGCAACAGCTCCTGAATCTACCTCTTGATTTCATCATTTTCCAGAACAGAGCGTCGATAGATTGGTCCATTGGGTAGTGGCGCACCTGGGGTCAGATCAATCGGGTGCTTGACCTGGCAGTGCAGAGGAACCCCTGTGGGTGAGGTGAAGATGTCCCCGTACTCCTCCACAACCTTATCCATTTGTTGTTGTCGTGGAGAGGAGCCCTGTCTGGAGGTCATGGCCACAGTCTTCTTCTTTCCTTGGGGGCAGATCATCAGGAAAACAAATTTCCTAGTTTGGGAAATGAGCTTACTGCATTGTTTTGCAGTAACCAAAGAGATAGCGGCAGGAGGTGGTACCTCTGGTATCCTGTACAACTTATTTCCCAAAGTAACAATAAAAGCACGAGGCCGAGACTCATACACAGCATGACGCTTCCACAAGTATGGTTGTCCTAATAATACATCAGAAACATCAATAGGAGCAACGTCACATAATACCTCATCTGTGAAGGGCTTGATGTTATAGGGAAGGCGGCACTGCTGGCTGACGCGGAGATCTCGTCCTTGGTGAAGCCACCCGATGGTGTATGGATGTGGGTGAGCTGTGGTCGGCAAGCCCAACCGCTTCACGACGTCTATTGAAATGAGGTTCTTTTGGCTCCCATTGTCGACAATGAACTGTACAGGGGAGCCCTTTACCCACATCTGGGAGTGGAAGAGACGTTCCTCCTCCTCTCTTTGGATGTATTCTTGCTTGAGTTTTTCATGCGTAGGTAGTGATCAATTGCTCTCTTTTGCATTTGCATATTAGGAGTCCCATACCATAAATTTTCATCATTCCATTAGGTCATGGATTCATTGATGGTAGTGGTCTTTCATTAGTTTTCCCTCATGTAAAACTTGTTGATTCTCCTCTCTATGGTCTTCAGTCATGATTCACTTTAACTCCCAATTCATATTATTAGGTCATAGGGTTGGTCTCATTAGGTTCTAGGGTCTCATCATGGTCAAATTAATGAGTCAAGTGTCAATAAATATCAGTAAGGTCATGAGGAGGTCAAATAAACTCAAAGGCACAGTATCTAGAAAGTTCAAAGATTTGTTCTATCAAGCTTGATGTAATTTTCACCTCAAACATGCTTTGAGGTGAAAACATGATACTTTGCTTTTATTATCATATTTTATGTAATTTTATGTCTTCATATGTAATAATTCAAGTTTCAGATGTTGGCAATATGATGCAGAAGTGTTGTGCTTGATGGCAACCCTCTTGATGAAGATGATGGCAACCTACTTGATGATTTAATAACGGTAAATCTAATCGATGAGTTGCCTATGATAAAAGAAACCTATGTGCTAAAGATGTACGAATGATGTGTCTTGAGATCAGTTTGGATGGCGAGCAAGGAATTCGATGAGAATGCCGGAAAAAAATGATAAATATAATATGTCACAATTTATACGCTACTTTTGTGAAGGACACCCGCGTATATACT
This sequence comes from Pinus albicaulis, assembly GCA_034641835.2. Classification (NCBI taxonomy): domain Eukaryota; kingdom Viridiplantae; phylum Streptophyta; class Pinopsida; order Pinales; family Pinaceae; genus Pinus; species Pinus albicaulis. Next base: position 582,669,491 of record CM076569.1, read on the forward strand.
CTACTTTTGTGAAGGGAACCCACGTATACATTCAGGGTTAGCATATACACAGATTTTATGAGGCTAAGTTGCGTATACATGCGGAAACGAATGCTAAAAGTCGCGTATGCCCTTTTTCAAGTATGATACCAAGGGGCTTTACCATGGTATTGACCCATTGTATTGAGCGCTAGACTATCTATTTGATCCTGTCTAGGAATACCATTGGAAATAATGTGGTTTTGGCTCATGGTATTGAAAAAGGGTAAACCTATATAAGGAGTAGAAAATCATTGTGCAAAGTGGGTGCATGAGTCTAGGTCTGAATGAGTACTTCATTATGAAGTATGGAAAGGGTAACAGTTTGATGATCTGAATCTGTGATGCACCTATGAAGAAAATGATGAAGAAGTGAATCTAGATATGAAATGTATTTGTATCTTCTATATTTGTTTATGGAATGTTCTGATCTGAGATGAGGCGAACATGTTTCTGAAGTAAAGGGTAATATCTGAGCTATGCATCTTTTTTGAAGAATTGCGCTAAAATGTCTGAAGAAGTATACGCTGGTTCGTTTCGGTAAAAGCGCGTGTATATGTGGATCTGATGAAGGAAAGCGCGTATGATAAACTAGGGTTTGCTGAAGTTGTGAGATGTCTGATCTGTTCTGCTGTCTTGCTGATATCTGTTTCTGATGTGTACTGCTATGTGTCAATGTTGATCTAGGTAGTTCGAATATTGATTATGCTACTATAGAAATTTTTTTTGAATTGATGAATGTTCCTTGAGCTTAATTGTGTGGGTTGGATCCAGTGTGAAAATTGATGAAACGTGGTCCATAGAGGTGCTGAGGGTTGTAGCCTTCAGTAAGGGGGTTGTAGCTCCCTTCCGTTGAAATTTGGTAAATGAGAGTAGGGGTTGTAGCTCCCTTCCGGAGAAATTTGGTAAATGAGCATTAGGTGGGTACTGTGATATTTGGTATGAGTACGCATGTGACATTGTTGTAAGATGTTTTCTTTATAATAAAATATTGAAGGCTAAGCAACGGCAGCGGTGGTTTTCTCTCGACTTGGGTTTCCACCTAAAATCCTGGTGTTCATGTGTGATGCTTTGTGTGATGGTTTATTCTGTTCTTACTGCACATGTTTACTGTTTATTGAACATCTGATGAATGAATGATGGAATTATATAAGTGAAGAATTAATGGCATAATTAGATCTCTATGTATACGCGATTTTTATGAAGGGTATCCGCGTATATATGCGAGTCTGTGTCAGGAAATTAGCGTATGGGTTTTAGAGCATGAAAAAGTAAAAAGTTTTGAGTATACCCAAAATACTAATTCACCCCCCCCCCTCTCAGTATTTTTCCCAACAATTGGTATCAGAGCAGGTCCTTCTGAAGAAGCTTGATCGCTTGAAGGAGATCCGTCGCAATGGGAAGTCATGAAGGAGTTATGACTATAAGGCCACCTCTATTCAATGGAGATAATATGCTATTCTGGAAGATACGAACAAAAGCATATCTGCAAAGTCTTGGTGCAGAAGTATGGGCAATCGTGGAAGAAGGTTATCAGTATCCAGCAAGTATTCCTACTGATGCAGCAGAAAGGATGAAATATGAAATCAATGCCAAATTAGTGAATTTCTTATTAGGAAGCATGTCCGAACCAGAATTTTCTAAAGTGATGCAGCTAAATTCGGCAAAGAAAATATGGGACAAAATCATTCTGAGCTATGAAGGAGATGCAAAGGTAAAAAGTGCAAAACTCCAAACTCTCAGAATTGAGTATGAAAATTTAAAGATGCATAGTGATGAGAGTATTGCCAGTTTCTTTTTACGTCTAGATGATATTGTAAATCGTATGAGAAGTTTGGGTGAAACCATAACCGATACTACTCTGGTCGAAAAAGTCTTAAGATCTTTGACTTCAAAATTTGAGTCGAAAGTATCTGCTATTGAAGAAAGGCAAGATCTGCAAACTCTTACCATTGTTCAACTACATGGTATTTTGACTGCTTATGAAATGAGACAAGGAGGTCCCTCTCAAATCAAAGAAGTTGCTTTTAAGGCGTGTGCAAAAGGAAAAGAAAAGGAAGGTGTCAAGGAATCAGATTATATATTAGAAGAAGAAGAAGCAAATTTTGTGAAAAAACTCCAACTATGAACTGGAAGATTCAAAGGTAAGCTCCCCTTCAAGTGTTTTGATTGTGGAAGAGTTGGTCATTATGCTGCTAAATGTCCTTATAGAGAAAATCATGATAAAGGGAAACAAATTGAAAAAGGAAAGAGTTATTATACAAATGAAGTATCTAATGAGGATGAAGAAGATTTTGACAAAGATTTGCTAGTGCTCATGGCAAAGAAGCAAAAGAAGAAGGCTACTCAAAAGGAGACATCTCAGAAGACATGTACGGAAAAAGATGAAGAAGATAAAACAGGTACTGATTGTTGTTCTTGTGATTCACTTTCTTGTGCAAGAAATGGTGAAGATAGTGAACATAACAGTATAAGTCTAGAAGCAAATCTCAAGGTCAATGATGAAAGCAATGATTGGAATCAATTTCATAAGAGAGAATCTATCTACAAAGATATGATCTCTAGAATGAATGAACAGAAAGAAATACTAAATGAATAGATAGACAAGTATCAAAAGTTGTATGATGTTGCAACCAATCAAAGTGAAAGACTTGAAGCAGAAATCATCTCTCTCAAAGAAGATCTGGAAAAATCAAATAAGAAGAATGAAGAACTGCTACAAACATGTGAAGAACAAGAAAATTGGTTGAAGGAAGAAATTTTAAAATTGAATGATCAAATTGAAGAAGGAAAAAGGGTTGAAGAAAGTATGAGGAAGCAATGCCAAAAATTGGAAGTTGAGGTAAACATTCTCACAGGTAAATTAGAAGAAAAGGATAAACTCTTGAGATTTCAAGATAATACTAAGATTCTGGACAATATTCTTAGTAATCAAAGATCTCCTGCTATTAAACTTGGTCTTGGTTTTCATGAAACTGTTAAAGGAGAATCTAGTTCACAAGGAAGTGCTAAAGATTCAAAGGATGTCAATACAAAATCTGAAGTGTTGAAAGAAGCAAAGGGTCAACCGAAAATCATGAACTCTCAAAAGAAACCATTCCCTCCTAACTATAGAAGCATCAATAATGTTGAATGCTTTAATTGTCATAATTATGGGCATGTTGCAGCAAATTGCAGAAGCAGATTGTTTCAGTCACAAACAAGCAGATTCTACACAGATAGATACTCTGGTTTCTTTAAGGGATATTGTTTTTCATGCAGCAGGTTTGGTCATAAAGCAGCTGATTGCAATAGAGGAAAGAATAGAAGAACACAGTATGATTCTTATGCTTACTTTTCTGGTCATGCAAGATGTTATGCCTGTAACAAATATGGACATGTGGAAAAAGAATGCAGGATGAATAGATCTGAGAAATTGGACAATTTCCAGCCCACAATAAGAAGTTTCAAGCAAAGCTGGAGAAAGAAGGAGGACCGGTCAGAAATGTAGGGAATACTGACCCTACAGTAGTCATCTGCTTCTCAAGCTTACTTCTCTGAATGACTGCAAGAAGTGATGAGAGATACATTATAAGGATTAGTAATGTATCGTCACAGGGGGAGCAATGTATGATGATTCTCATGGTTGTTTTGGTTATTCTGGATATATTTATTTCTGAAAGTGCATCTGGTGTGAAGAAAAGACAGGAACAGAAGGTTCAAATTCAGGGGGAGATGAAGGGGTGAAATTTTCTATATTTCACTTTCCATACGCGGGTTCGATGAAACAAAGTCGCGTATACACGCGAGTTCTAGCAGACACAGTCGCGTATGCATTGATGATAAGAAAATTGATATGACAGCTGAAGATCAGGAGCAGAGGTTCAGGGGAGCATCAGTCTGACTGTTAATGATTGTATTATTGACACTGTATCTGGCTATTTCTCAGTTCTAAATGATGATGACATGATACATGGTTTCTTATGATGAGATTATGGATGAGCCCGGATTGCATATTTGCTGAAGAGTATTCTTTGCTTTCACACATGGATGAGATGGAAGTCTTATGATTTAGAGATACGGACAGATCATGCAGGGATTTTTGCTGATGGCTTGTTGTTGAAGGTGTTCAGGTTTCACAAGCTAAGGATGAGCCTTGGTCATATGAAAAGGATGTTTGGATGCAAATTTTCAGGGGGAGCATTAGTCTTGTTGATTATAATTCATTGTTGGCATTATGTTGGTTCTGTAATATGATCTCTCTCTTGAGATATTTTTGGTATTGGTCATAAACGGTCATATTTTTAATTTGATGAAAAGGTCATGGTTAAGACCTATGATGTAAATTTGTAATATTCTGTCATGTAAGGACTTGAGTCAAAATATGTAAACCCTCATGGTTGGGTATTTTCATCTCTTATGTAAATCCACTTGGTTGGATCTTTGATGTATGTATGAGTCCTTTGTCATAGGAAGGTCATCGAGTCATGTACTTCATTGACAAATATGTTTGAACTTTCGGCATGAATTCAGGGGGAGCATGGTAACTTCAGTGCACTTCAGATCTATAGCGCTTTGATGAAGGAGAATTACCTTGTGTTGGTTTTGTTCCGCCCTTTGCCCTTGATGTCAAAGGGGGAGAGTGACATGGTGTTTTAATAAGGGGAGAATATCATTATGCTTAATGTATATATCTATTGTGGTGATCAAACACCATCGTGGTTGCCATCAAGTCCAAAGGGGGAGATTGTTGGCAATATGATGCAGAAGTGTTGTCCTTGATGGCAACCCACTTGATGAAGATGATGGCAACCTACTTGATGAAGTTGTACTTGATGGAAATCTACTCGATGAGTTGCCTATGATAAGCAACCTATGTGCTAAAGATGTAAGAATAATGTATCTTCAGATCAGTTCAGATGTGGCAGAGAAAATAATTCCAGTAAGTGCTAGAAAAATGATAAATATAATATGTCACAATGTATACGCTACTTTTGTGAAGGCAACCCGTGTATATACTCTACTTTTGTGAAGGGAACCCGCGTATACATTCAGGGTTAGCATATACGCAACCTTTATGAGGCTAAGTTGCGTATACATGCAGAGACGAACGCTAAAAGTCGCATATGCCCTTTTGCACTCTAAAAGTATGATATGAGGGGGCTTTACCATGGTATTGACCCATTGTATTGAGCACTAGATTATCTATTTAATCCCGTCTAAGAATACCATTGGAAATAATGTGGTTTTGGCTCATGGTATTGAAAAAGGGTAAACCTATATAAGGAGAAGAAAATCATTGTGAAAAGAGTGTGCATGAGTCTGGGTTTGAATGAGTACTTCATTATGAAGTATATCTGTATGGAAAGGGTAACAATTTAATGATCTGAATCTATGATGCACCTATGAAGAAAATGATGAAGAAGTGAATCTAGATTTGAAATGTATCTTCTAGATCTGTTTATGGAATGTTCAGTTCTGAGATGAGGCGAACATGTTTCTGAAGTAAAGGGTAATATCTGAGCTATGCATCTGTTCTGAAGAATTGCACTGAAATGTTTGAAGAAGTATACGCTGGTTCGTTTTGGTAAAAGCGCGTGTATACGCGGATCTAATGAAGGAAAAGCGCGTATGTCCAGTTAGGGTTTTCTGAATTATGTGCAGAGGTATACGCGGGTTTATATGCATGAAGGCGCATATATATGAAGGATCAGTGAAAGGAAAGTGTGTATGATAAACTAGGGTTTGCTGAAGTTGTGAGATTTCTGATCTGTTCTGCTATCTTGCTGATATCTATTTCTGATGTGTACTACTATCTGTCAATGTTGATCTGGGTAGTTCGAATATTGATTATACTGCTATAGAGCAAGTTGTTGAATTGATGAATGTTCCTTAAGCTTAATTTTGTGGGTTGGATCCAGTGTGAAAATTGATGAAACGTGGTCCATAAAGGTGCTGAGGGTTGTAGCCTTCAGTCAGGGGGTTGTAGCTCCCTTCCAGGTGAGGCTGGTAAATGAGAGTAGGGGGTAGTAGCTCCCTTCCAGGAGAGACTGGTAAACGAGCGCAGGTGGGTGCCTGCGTGCTGGTATGAGTCTGCACCAGCACATTGTTGTAAGATGTTTTCTCTATAATAAAATATTGAAGGCTAAGACAACGACAACGGTGGTTTTCTCCCGACTTGAGTTTCCACCTAAAATCCTGGTGTTCATGTGTGTTTCTTATGTGTGATGATGTATTCTGTTCTTACTGCACATGTTTACTTTTTATTGAACATCTGATGAATAAATGATGGAATTATATAAGTGAGGAATTAATGGCATAATTAGATCTCTTTGTATATGTGAGTTTTATGAAGAGCATCCATGTATATACACGAGTCTGTGACAAGAAAGTAGCGTATGGGTTTTAGAGCATGAAAAAGTAAAAAGTTTTGAGTATGCCCAAAATACTGATTCACACCCCCCCCCCCTCTCAGTATTTTTCCCAACATCAAAAGCTGCTATCCCCACAAAGCCACCACCCTACTTTTCAAAGGGGTTTTCCATAGCATTTTCAATGTAAAATCATGTTCTAAGTATGTTCATCAAAATGAGCTCGGAAAGAGCTTTCCAATAGTATATTATACTCCCCAAACTAACTTTTGGATTGGGAAATATGCATAAGTGAACAAAAGTCCCCAAAAGCCTAACCTTACCCCTTTTCTCATTTGTCCGTTAGACTTTGTAACTTTAACTTTTCATATAGTTTTGAAGTTTTTCATTGTAATCCTGTTTCCCCTGATCCGATTTCATAATCGCATTGCAAAAGTCCCTTTGACCCATAAGCCTCCAATGCGATTAAACGATCTCCGATCCCTCCGATCCGATCGCAATCGCATCATCACAATCCCTTCCACCGATTCATGGCATCAGATAGTTCCAAAATGCCGATTTGATTGACCCACCTCCGATCACATCTGGACCGTTGATGTCATCAGCGATCCGACAGCCCACATCCGATCGCAATCGTTTGATCGCATTGCAACTTCGTAGCACTCCCAACTTTGTCCACATTCCAATGACAACTTCTGATGCGATTGACTCCCGCCGATTGCATCTCCACCGTCAATCCACCCTTCTGATCGGACGGCTCACAATTCATCGCACCATCGCAATCATCATTTCCCATAGCGCTTGATCCCGCTCCACTCCTCTGCCGATTTGCGATTGCGATTGTCCCCGGTCCCACTAAAACTTTCTCCCATCGCATTGCAAGTCTTTATCACATCTCTCCATTATAATATGTTCGCTCCCATTCCCGATTGTGATTTTGATTCCTCCCGTAGGTCCCACCTAAATAATTCCGCTCTTTTCAAAGGAAAATGGGCTTTTCCTTGTGTTAAACTATTTTTATTTTATTTTGTTCTTCTTTCCCATCGCACATCGCACCTCGCGTTTTCTCCCCGCCATGTGCTATGACCACTCCCCTTCCGATGAAATTCCTAATTTGCGATTGTGATTTCTGCATAAGACCTATTTTCCCCTATACACTATCGCATCGCAATTTTCCCATCGCGTCATTCCAATATCCCCTCCCCTTTTCCGATTGCAATTTGCGGTCATAGTTTGGGCCCACCATCCTTTCCTTTGCTCGTTTCACTCAAAAGGGGAATTTTCTTCATTAAATGGAAAATTTTATCTTTATTGGTTCCAAAGGTAATTTCTCGCCATACAATGGATTTTCAATGAAAGAAAAAGAAACAGTTAAGGCCGTGAGCTAATTGTGAACACAGAAGCATCTATAGCAGCGATGAAAAAAGGATCTGTTCTTCAGACTCCCTCTTTTCATTCATTAGGTATGATTGCAAATTTTTCCAGGCATCAAATGTATTGCTCCTTCTTTTCAAGGGTATATTTTTGGTCTTTGTCTAATATTCAGATTTCGGTTTTTTAGCTGGTAACATAGTTCCTTCTTCTGTGGACCTACTCCCCTCAATTTTTGTCTATTTAATGTAATTTCTAAGTCATTTGTAAAGGGGGGAATAAAGTGTGGAATAATTTGGAAATCATTTGAGGAAAATTTGTGCTCCATTTGTAACAGTTTGGCAGGGAATTAGTAAACAAATGCAACTCTTATTTGTGGGATCCCTGTGGTATGGATTTTAGCATTGTTCTTTTCTTTGTGTTCATCTGTTAATTGTTATGTTTTCCATTCATTGACTCATATCTCTGGTTGAATGCTTTCAAGATAGATAGGTAGAATCCATTGTATAATGCTCTGCCTTGGGAAATCATTCAATGCTCAATGTTTTCTGCTGTTTGAAAAGGATCCATCTCCTATGCCCTTTTCAGCTCCTTAGTAGTCTCACACATTTCATCATTATTTAAACTAAATTGTTAAAATCCCTACCTATCTTGCCCCATAGAATACCTTGTATCTCTAATTCAATTCCCTAGATTCAAACTACCCCTTCTGTTCCATACAACCCTGAAGATTTATAAAAACATTTCAAGTTATTATACCTAGCCTAAAATCAATTTACAGTTATACTTCATTGAATATTTTTCCCGGAGAGAGCCCTCTCCTGACCTTGTAGGGCTAGCTACAAGGCTGAGCATGGTTTGAGGTTACCCTGATTTTCCTTCATTCAACCTAAGGTCCAAATTAGGTGCTAACATTTATGGCGACTCCACTAGGGATTATTTAGCATAAAGGAATGATCACCCCAGTATTATCTTTAATATAAATTCCTAGACTTTGGATGATGAGGTTTAGAGTTTGCTAGGATGAAATAAAACATTGTAAAGTATAAATTTGACCACACTGGCTTCAAGGAGATACATAAGGGCCAACCTTGATCCGAATCCTCCCCCTGTGTTTGAAAATCCTAATCTCATTCCAAGAATAATCAGAAGACAAGAAGTTTTAGTAAGTCCTAGGCCTATTTTCAGATCCCATACTTGGCCGAGTGAGTGGTTGTTTGTAGAAGACTTCTCTTTTGATGAGTGTTTTGAGCTTTCTTTGTTTAGAAGTAAATCTAAAACTGCACTTGATGACACAATTTTAGATCTAGAATTTATTATAGATATCGAATTTCAAAGGGAAAAAACATCAATTGATGATTATATTTTGAATTCCCCTCAGACATCTATCACTGTAACCAATATCCCTTAGCCTTCAGAGTTATCAGAAAAAACATTTCGTCCTCTTAATTCATTAGCATTTCCATCAGTTTTAGAAGTCAGTTCTCAGCTTTCGACTCCTCCATCAACACCTCCGTTGAATCCTAGTATCACAAACACTGTTGTAAATCCACCTCGAGTCATGGATGCCTAGTCGCACCCCTGGTTTTACCTTAGAATCTGAATGATATGCCTGCTGATTACCAAAGTAAAATTCCTATTTTTGATTCCACTCAAAGAATCACATCCCAACAGCATGTTGATAAGATGAATGACTTCTTTGACCTTCATGAGGTAGAGGCAGAAAATGTGCCCATAAGATTGTTTGTCCAAAGCTTTGGAGGTGAAGTTCAAAAATGGTTCAGAGCTTTACCAGCAGTCTCTATCCACACTTTGTAGGAGTTACATAGACAATTCTTAGACCGATGGGAGGTAAAGAAAAACCCACTCAAAATCTTGTTTGAATATGAAAATATTAAAAGGAATGTAGGTGAAAGTGTGCATGACTATTGTGTGATATTTAATTCTATATATAATGCTATTCTGGCCAACCTAAAACCCCCTATGGGATTAGATTTTCTCAAGTTTCCAGATGGTTTCGATGCTGATATGGCATATCAGCTACGAGAATGAGATCCTACCACACTTGAAGACATGCAGAAGATAGTTGTGAGTATAGAAGCTAATTTGTTGGCCAGAAGAGCGCAGACAAGGCCTGAAAAGAGAGTAGCTGTGAAAGAAGAAGCATCTACTTCATATAGTAAGATGGATACTTTGATCCGAATAGTGAATAATATGGTTGATTGGTTGACTATTTCATATAGAACTAAAGCACAAATCAGGAATCCAAATTTCAGAGGACATCAGCAGCCACAATTCCAAATTAAACAAAGAGAATAGAAAACGTAGGACCAAGCAATGCAACAACAGTAGATCAGAACTTCATTGCAGCAAAATTATGTTCAGGGAATGGAGACAGATGATGATGATGATCCAGTAGTTGAGGACAACCATTTTTTCACTGTCGATGGTGCGCCCATCTTTCTCACAGAAGATGAAGAATACACAGCGATTACAGACTTTAGAAAAGATGAAGATTTCATATTTGCCAATGATGTAGTGTTAGAGGAAGAGTCCGACGATTATAAACGAGGATATATGAATGCTTTTTCAGCACAACAGAAGTAGTGTTCTTTGAGGAGCAGAGATGTGCCAATCAATCCCATTCAGAAAAAGAAATAGCTGCAATCAAAAAATGATTCCTCAAATACTCAAAGAAAATGGAAAGAGCTTGTTGACCCTTCTCCCAGCATGGCCTCCTCAGCAACTAAAATTGCAAATGAAAAGAACCAACATAGCTTAGCAAAGGAGCAAGTAGAGAAGAAATATCCTCCCATAAAAGAGGTAGAAAAAGTTCCTTCTTTTAATTTGGAAAATGAAATTTCTATGCTGAAGGTGTCCATGCCCTTGACTGAGTTGGTTAAAAAGAGTACTTATAAACATCAGGTGTCTAGAATTTTTCAAATAGATTCTATATCAGATATGGTAAATGTTGAAGATGATTATCCTGAACTCATTTTTGGTCCAACTATAGAATTTCAGTCAGAAGAAAGTGAAGTTCCTCCCTTCTACTTGAGTCTTAGATTGCATGAGTTCATTTTACATAGTGCTATGTTGGACTCCGGAGCCTCGCATAACTTGATGCCCAAATCCATTATGGAGAAATTGGTACTTGATATTACCCGCAAATACCATGATTTTTATTCCTTTGACTTTGGTAGGGTCCATTGTATTGGCCTTATCAAAGACTTGGTAGTATCTTTAGACCAAATCCCAGCCAAGAATGTTTTGATGGATGTAGTTGTTGCTGATTTCCACCACGATTTGGAATGATTCTGTCCAGGTCATGAGGTGAAAAATTGAAAGGGACCATTCAGCTTGATTTCTCTTATGCCACCATTCCCGCGTTCAGTCAGTTGAGAAAAATATATAGGGAGAAGAAAATGAAATACATGATCACAAGTAAAGAGAAGCCTGTTAATCATCCCATTAACAAAGTCCACACAGATCTGGAGTCATTTGTATTATATTCAAATGGTGTTTTGAATGATGATAATGTTCAGTTGGTAGAAGTAGATGAGATACCTGAAATTTCAGAAAATTTTAGGGAAGTCCTTAGACAGGAAAAGGATAAAGTAGCAATCATTTCTGAGCTTCTTGCTTGCCAGTAGCAAAAGGACAGTGAACAGCAGAAAGATGCAGAAATTAGTCAAGATAAAGTGGAGAAAGAAGAAAAATTTCAACATCTAGAAGAAGAAGAAGAAGGCCATTTGGAGCATGGACTTTGACGAAGCTGTTGGTAAGGATGGTGCTTGTATTGGAATATGGATTCGAAGCCCTGTTTTCCAGCCTGAAAAATTTCCTAGTAATGTTAGAGTATGTGCTTACAAGTTGGCTTTTGAATGCTCTAACAATGAAGCAGAGCATGAAGCTTTGATTGCAAGATTGAAAATTTTGAAGAAGCTAAAGGCAAGGATGATTTCTATCTATGGAGATTCGGAGTTGATAATCAAACAAGTAAAAGGAGAGTATCAAGAAAAGCATCCATGATTGAGGGCCTATAGAAATGTAGTCCTAGACATTTTGAGGAAATTTTTTGAGTACAATTTGACAGTAGTACCCCGAATGCAGAATCTTATTGCTGATTCTCTTGCCACTACAGCAAGCAATTTGATGATTCCAATGAATTCTAGCAACAAATTTGAAATTTATCTCAAACATCGGCCTATTGTTCCAGATAATTTAAGGTATTGGCAAGTGTTTTGGGATGACAATGAAATCAACTCTTTTTTGTAGAGTGAAGTTTAATTCAAGGATACTCCCATAGAAGGTGATTATGAGGTTGATGATCAAGAAATCGAAGCAAATCAGATGGACGTGTTGCAGCTGAAAGAAAATATAATTCCTAGAGGTCTTATACCTTTAGAGGAGATTTTTTATCAAGATGATGTTGCAAAGAAACCAAGCTTGGTGCCTACTGATAAAGGAGTTGAATATGTTAATATTAGAACAGCTCACAAGCCTAAGCTTGTGAATTTATCAAAAGCATTTTCCCCTAAGGTAAAGGAATAGTATGTTAAATTTCTTTCTGAATTTTCTGATGTTTTTGTGTGGGATTATTTAGATTTGAAGGTGTATGACAAAAATATAATTCAGCATACTATTCCCATCAAGCTAGCTCAGAATCTATTTAGACAGAAGCTGAGAAGAATCAACCCAAAGCTACTATCATCTATTGAAAAAGAGGTACACAGATTGTATAAAGCTAGTATCATTGTCCCAATTATATTTTCTGATTGGATTTAAAATTTGGTCCCGGTACATAAAATGATAGGAGAGATAAGGTTGTGCATAGATTTCTGGAATTTGAATAAAGCATCCTTAAAGGATAACTATCCACTTTTGAAGATGGACCATATTCTACAAAAAGTAGTTGGAGCATCAAGGATGTCACTACTTGATGGCTACTCAGGCTATAATCAGATCTTGGTGCATGAAAAAGACCAAGACAAAAATTATTTCACAACACCCTGGGGAAATTTCCACTATGCCAAAATTCCATTTGGACTGAAGAACGCCGAAGCTACTTTCGAGCAAACAATGGAAATTGCTTTTGCCAATGAAAATGATGTTTTTCTTTCCATTTATTTGGATGATCTGACAGTGTTTTCTGGTTCTGATGATGAAAATTTACACCACTTGAAGGTTGTTTTTCAGTGATGCAGAAAGTTTGGGATTTCTCTCAATCCGAAGAAAAGTCTGTTTTCTATGGATGAAGGCAAGCTGTTGGGGCATATCATCTCTAAAGTCGATATCCACATCGATCCTTCAAGAGTGGAGGAAATTCAGCACATATACCTCCCACGTAATAAAAAGGAGATTCATGCATTCAATGGTAAGATGAACTTCATGCGCAGATTTATACCCAATTTGGCTAAACATTTAAGGGAAATGACTAATATGTTAAAAAAGGATAGCACTGTCAAATGGAGTGAGGAGGCAATCAAGTCATTTAATCTGGTAAATTTTTCTCTGTCCAATGCCCCAATCTTGATTAGTCCTGATTACACTCAATATTTCATTATATTTTCATTTTCGTCGAAGCATACTATGGCCGCGGTATTGATGCAAAAAAGAGATCAGATTGAGCAGCCCATTGCCTTTTTCAATAGGACCATTTGAGATGCTGCCTTGCAGTATAATATCATTGAGAAACAATCATTGGTTCTTATAAAAGCACTGAAGGATTTTAGAGTATACATTCTTCATTCACATACCATAGCATATCTTCCTAATGTAGCAATGAAATATGTCTTGATGCAAACTGATCCATAGGGAAGAAGAGGTAAGTGGATAGCATCAATGTTGGAATATGATTTGGAGATCAAAGCCACAAAGTTAATCAAAGGACAAGGCCTGGAAAAACTAATGGCCCAGTCAAACCTACGTGCCCTGGATATAAATCTCATAGCAGCAATGTTGGAGGATGAGGATGAATGTTTGCTTGTTCCAGTTTTAGACGTTTTTCTCCAATCCCCGTGGTACTCAGACATTTTTTATGTTCTTTAGCACCTTTCACCACCCCCAGGGATGTCTTTAAGCAAAGGTAGATCACTGAAAATTAAGTCTGCTAAATTCTATATTCTAAATAGTGCTCTTTATTGGAAAGATCCAGGAGGTATTTTGCTTAATTGTTTGGTTGAAGATGAGGCTCAATAGGTGATGCATGACTTTCACAAAGGTGATTATGGTGGTCATTTGTTTTGGAAAACAACAACGAACAAAGTGTTGAGAGCAAGATATTATTGGCCCACTTTATTTTCAGATTTGTACAAAACAGTGATGATTTGCCATGAGTGTCAAGTTTTCCACAGGAAAAGGAAACTACTTCCTCTTCCTTTGAAACCACTTTGAGTAAATGCTCCCTTTCAGCAGTGGGGACTTGATTTCATAGGGGAAATCCATCCTGCATCATCAGCACAACATTGATGGATCATGACAGGTACCGATTACTTCACCAAATGGATCGAGGCCATTCCAGCAAGGCAGGCCACTGATACAGTAATCATTGAATTTTTAGAATAAAATATCTTGTCTCGTTTTGGTTACCCTCACAAAATCATAACAGATAAAAAAACAACGTTTAGATCTAAGAAGATGGTGGAGTTATGCAACAAATACAATATTGTGTTGGGCCATTCGACATCATACTACCCACAAGGCAACGACCCGGAAGAATCATCAAATAAATCACTGATAAACATAATCAAGAAAATGTTGGAAGCAAATAAGAGGAACTAGCATCAAATTCTCATCAACGCGTTATGGGCAGATAGAGTCAGCAGCAAGAAATCCATAGGTATGTCACCATTTGAATTAGTTTATGGTACTGATGTTGTTTTTCCTACATCGCTTACGGTTCCGATCATGAGACTATTGCAAGAGGTTGGCAGTGAAGAGGATGATAATTAGCGAAGGATCAATCAAATGATCCACCTTCAGCAAATAAGGGAGGAAGTGTCTCAGGACACTCTTTAGTTGCAAGAAAAGATAAAGAAAATCTATGAATGTAAGACCAAAGTAGAAAATTTTCAGTTGGAAGATATGGTGTTGAGATGGGATGCACGAAATGAGGACAAAGGGAAGCATCGTAAGTTCGACAGCCTATGGAAAGGACCATATAATATTTCAATATACAGGGGACAGAATGCTTTCCTGCTCTCAGAGATGGATGGCGAAGATTTCCCTAGAGGGCCAGAGAATGGTAGGCTTTTGAAGCACTACCACTATTGAAGATAATGAATCGAAAAATATGTCACAATCATTGTATATACCACGTCATTGTTGGTCAGATTTCAAGTACACAGTCATTAAAGTTTGGGGCCTGAGGTGAAGGCTATAAAATTTGAATGATATGTGTAAGGTTTATTGGTTTTATTTAAGTTTTCAGTCACAGTTTGAGTCAGAGTCAGTTTGCATTGTGTCAGTTTTTAGTATTTTGACCATATTTTCCCAATGGATAAGGCTACTTGGTCTACGGTGTTCTTGGAACCTCCAAGGAGTTACCATCCCCATTGGAGCCAATTTTAGTGTCAGTTTTGTCATACTGCCATCAGTGATCAAATTTTCTCTTTTGCATTTGCATAGTAGGAGTCCCATACCATAAATTTTCATCATTCCATTAGGTCATGGATTCATTGATGGTAGTGTCTTTCATCAGTTTTCCCTCATGTGAAACTTGTCGATTCCCCTCTCTATGGTCTTCAGTCATGATTCACTTTCACTCTATAATTATTGTTCTTAGGTCATAGGGCTAGTCTCATTAGGTTCTAGGGTCTTACCATGGTCAAATTAATGAGTCAAGTGTCAATAAATATCAGCAAGGTCATGAGGAGGTCAAATAAACTCAAAGGCACGGTATCTGGAAATATCAAAGAGTTGTTCTATCAAGATTGATGTAATTTTCACCTCAAACATGCTTTGAGGTGAAAACATGATACTTTTATTTTATTATCATCTTTTATGTAATTTTATGTCTTGATATGTAATAAGTTGAGTTTCAGAAGCTGCTATCTCCACAAAGACACCACCCTACTTTTCAAAGGTGTTTCCATATTATTTTCAGTTTAAAATCATGTTCTAAGTATGCTCATCAGAAGGATCCTAGAAAGAGCTTTCCAACGGTATATTATACTCCCCAAACTGACTTCTATATTGGGAAATATGCCTAAGTGAACAAAAGTCCCCAAAAGCCTAACCTTAACCCTTTTCTCATTTTTCCCTTAGACTTTGTAACTTTAAATTTTCATATAATTTTGAAGTTTTTCATTGTAATCCCCTTTCCCCCAATCCAATTTCATAATCACATCGCAAAATTCCCTTTGACCCATAAACCTGTGATGTGATTAAACCATCTCCGATCCCTCTGATCCGATCGCAATCGCATAATCGTAATCCCTTCCCCCGATTCATGGCGTAGCATAGTTCTAAAATGCTGATGCGATTGACCCACCTTCAATCACATCTGGAATATTGATCTCATCAGTGATCAGATAGCCCATATCCGATCACAATCGTTTGATCTCATCGCAACTTCACAGCGCTCCCAACATTGCCCCCGCTCCCATGACAACTTCCAATGCGATTGACTCCCACCGATTGCATCTCCACCGTCGATCCGCCCTTCTGATCAGACGGCTCACAAGTCATTGCACCATCGTAATCAACATTTCCCACAGTGCTTGCTCCTGCTCCACTCCTCCGCTGATTTGTGATTGCGACTGTCCCCGATCCCACTAAAACCTTCTCCCATCGCATCGAAAGTCTTTATCACATTACTCCATTATAATATGTTCACTCCCATTCCCGATTGAGATTTTTATTCCTCCCTTGGGTCCAACCTAAGGACTTCCACTCTTTTCAAAGGAAAATGGGCTTTTCCTTGTGTTAAACTATTTTTTTAATTTTTTTCTTCTTTCCCATCGCACATCGCATGTCGCGTTTTCTCCCCACAATGTGCTATGACCACTCCCCTTCCGCTGTGATTCCTGATTTGCAATTGTGATTTCCACATAAGACCTATTTCCCCCTATACACTATCGCATCGCAAGTTTCAAATTGCGTCGTTCCAATATCCCCTCCCCTTTCCGATTGCGATTTGTGATTGCGATTTGCAATCGCAGTTTGGGCCCACCATCCTTTCCTTTGCTTTTTTTCACTCAAAAGGGTAATTTTCTTCATTAAATGGAAAATTTCATCTTTATTGGTTCCAAAGGGCATTTCTCGGCATAAAAGGGATTTTCAATGAAAGAAAAGAAACAGTTAAGGCTATGAGCTAATTGTGAACACAGAAGCATCTACAGCAGCGATTAAAAAGGGATTTTTTCTTCGGACTCTCTCTTTTCATTCATTGGGTATGACTGAAAATTTCTTCAGGCATCGAATGTATTGCTCCTTATTTTCATGGGTATATTGTTGGTCTTTGTCCTATATTCAGATTTCGATTTTTGAGCTGGTAAAATAGCTCCTTCTTTTATGGACCTACTCCCCTCAATTTTTTTCTATTTAATGTAATTTATAAGTCATTTGTAAAGGGGGGGAATAAAGTGTGGAATAAGTTGGAAATCATTTAAGGATGCTCTGCGCTCCATTTGTAATAGTTTGGCAGGGAATTAATAAAGAAATGCAGCTATGATTTGTGGGATCCTTGTGGTATGGACTTTAGTACTGTTATTTTCTTTCTGTTCATTTGTTAATTGTTATTTTTTTCATTCATTCACTCATATCTCTGGTTGAATGCTTTCAAGATAGATAAGTAGAATCCATTGTACAATGCTCTGCCTTGGGAAATCATTCAATGCTCTATGTTTTCTGCTATTTGAAAAGGATCCATCTCCTATGCCCTTTTCAGCTTCTCACCAGTCTCACACATTCCATCATTATTTAAACTAAATTGTTAAAATCCATGCCTATATTTCCCCATAGAATACCCTGTATCTCTGATTTAGTTCCCCAGATTCAAACTTCCCCATCTATTCCATACAGCCCTGAAGATTTATAAAAAAAATTCAAGTTATTATACCTAGCCTAAAATCAGTTTACAGTTATACTTCATTGAATATTTTTCCCAGAGAGAGCCCTCTCCTGACTTTGTAGGGCTATCTACAAGGCTAAGCATGGTTTTAGGTTACCCTGATTTTCCTTCCTTCAGCCTAAGCTGCAAATTAGGTGCTAACAGGATCTTAAGTTTCTTCCTTTTGGACCTTTGTGGTGGCAATGGTGGCATTGGGCTCCGCATTGATAATATGCTTACCTTCTTCATTACCCTTCTCGTGTTCAGATTCAGAGTCATATCATGCATCTGATTTGAAAGCCTTCATCTCGACCACCAATGGATACGTGGCTCCGACACTCACTTGTGTCATTAGTGGAGCTATTATGAAACTCACACCACTTCCTTGTGTCCTTCTTCGTCTTTGTGGTGTTTTTATTTTCTTGTGGCTTCGGAATGTTTTCTTTGGCCACCATGCCTTGGAATTGTCCTCTATTCTATGGTTTGGGGGAACCTTTCACCTTCTATTGTTTCGTAGATCCAAAGTCTCGCTTCTTTTGTTTGAATTTCTGCTCAATATTGGCAGCATACCGTATGTCATAGCAAGCGAGGAGATGTCAAGGAACTCCATTTACCCCTGAATATATCTATGCATAAAAATGCAGTACTTCAGCACCAAATGTTTCTCCAAACCTTTGATACCCCACTTTGTGCGCAGGGTATAAAATAGATTCATCATCTCATGCACATATTGATCCCTTTGTTTTCGCACCATAGTCCATTGTATGTACTTGTCATCATAGCCCCACATAGGATAATATTGTTCCTTGATGGCATATCATAAATAATTTCAAGTGGGTACAGCTGAGAAAAGAGAGGGTTACCCCTCGTCCTTTTTCTCATAGTATGTTTCCCATTAGTCCTTGACATGGGGGGCGGCTTTGAGGAGTGAAAAAACAATATTCTCCCAGTCGGAAAAGTCATGGACACAAAATATCCCTCAGAAATATTCAACCATATATCTATGACATCTGCATCTATTTGGCCATCAAATATGGGAATGTCAAATTTTACATGTACCTTAAATAGGGTTTTGCCTCTAGAGTGGTTGTTGAATGCAGATGTATTGCTAGTGGGTAGCCGTTGAAGGATTTGGGAAAATTTATCCATCATCACATTCCTTTGTTTTTCAAGGGCCTCCTCGAGCAATATTTTGATAGGATCTCTTGCTCCCTCATCTTTATTTTCATCCAACATGGGCAGATGTCAAAGTTTGCAAGGATGGTCTTGCAAAGGTTCAACTAGATTGAACCCTAACTCCTTATACCTTGACCTTGTTGGGGACATGCAAAGAAGGATCGAGAAAGTGCAGACTGATCTGATACCACTGATCTAAATCTATGTAGGAACACAATAAAATACACATATAACCATAAATACTAAGATGCAATAGAAATAACACTTCATTTCATTAATATCAAAGAACTAAAATTTGTTTACAGACATAATGGAAATAAACTAGCTAGGACGTTGGTAGCTTAACTCAGAGAAGATATGTGGTGGGTACAAGCCTCTGAAATTTATCTTACAATGAGGCTTGAAGGCCTATATATTATTTATAAATAATGAAAAACCATAAACATCCAAAAACCTAACCCTAGAAGATGAAACACCAGAATTTGGGCCCCGTCGGGGTAAATTTGTACATCAATTTCCAGGGGTTGTAACTTTGGCATATTATCTCCATTTGACACAAATGATACATCGTTAGAAATATCTATCTGAGCACTACAAATACTGATAGTGAATGTTGAGTCTAGAATATATTTAAATTCATTGGTGGTTTCATGCCCAAAAACGTCGTTTAGGGCCTCAAAATGACTCCGGAAGTTGAAGACCCAAAAAATTGCCAAAAAATAGTAAATTTTTCTACAATTAAGGAAAATGAAAAACTAAAAGGAACAATAGTGGGGGTCCATGTGGAATAGGCAGGTGGCCACCAATATGCACTTGGATAAATTCCTCCCCATTGACTTAATCATTCTAATTGAATAACTAACTTGTTCTGTAAATAATCAACATGAATTGATCCATGCAACCATGGCACCCACAACCTTAAGGTTAGATATGCAATTTCACTCACCCATCAATTCCAATTTCACGTCACATAGTTATTACCAAATAATCTTAAGGAATTTCATCTCTATAGAAGAGGGTTGAGGTCTCTGCTCACATATGTATTATAGAACCCCTCACAATCCACAACCACACCCTCCTCGCTAACAAGGAGCTCTTCTTTTGAACCATGTATACAATTATAGTAAAGTGTGTTGATACTAGAGAACCAAATAGAGTAGAAAAGTGGATAACAAATGCCATGAAAGAGAAGAAAAGGAGAATGGGAATGTAATACCCCTGCCTAATCCCCATGTTGTACACATATTCCTAGGGATATTAAGGTTGGAGTGTCTCTGGAAGTATCCACATGATTAGGTCAGTGGACCAAGTTATGATATGTTAAGGTCACAATGCCTATGTAAAGTGCATGAGCACTTTGATATTAGTTTGGTAGGCCAATTATTACATTAAGAGGCATGTGTGCCCATGTAGTCATATTATACATGTTAGATATGTTTTGGGGGGGAACAATGCTCATATATTTTATGTCAGTTTTGGCTAAGTGGCTGAAGGGCTGAATTTGTAAATAAAATGTAATTATTCATATTATTAATAAAATAAGGTTGGTTATAGAACCCACTCTACAAAAAAGAGTATATGGTTGCAACTCAAAAGAAAAG
This sequence comes from Pinus albicaulis, assembly GCA_034641835.2. Lineage (NCBI taxonomy): Eukaryota > Viridiplantae > Streptophyta > Pinopsida > Pinales > Pinaceae > Pinus > Pinus albicaulis. Next base: position 582,690,058 of record CM076569.1, read on the forward strand.
AGAAACATTTGGGATGTTGCGGTGAAAAAATTCACCTAGGGCTCATGTGGCCTTCGAGAGTTCCACATGGTGAGGTAAATCCATGTAGTTAAAAATAAGTGTAGGTGGCTATGAGAGTTATGATTAATTTATTTGTCTAGTTGGTCATTCAGTTTGTGTGTCTAATAACTAGGGAGTCTTAAGGGTTGGAATCTAGAACTGGTTGAGGTGTCGTTATCTAGTTAACAATTCGAATTGGATGCATCTCAGTATTAGATCTTGGTGCTTAGGTTGTGTGAGCCCTGGTTGGGCCGAGAGCTTTTTGGATATGATTATGGCTTGGTGGCCATGGATTTCTAGTGGAATGAAAAGGTGTGGTTATAAATTTAACTACACTGAATTAGATGCATATTTTTTGGGTTGAATTATGGCTTAATGGCCATGAAGCTCTAGTGGGGAACTCATTTTGAAGATAGTCGGTGAGTACTAGGTTGGGCTCCAACGTTGGTTGTGGAGTTATTACAGTTTTTTTCATTTCACACTTGGATGATATAATTTTGGCCAGTTATAACTCACCCTAGAAGGTGGGAATCATCGAGGGACTTAGGTTATGCCACTTGAGTGTCAGTCAGCGGGGGGTGAGCTTGTGGCTGGAGACTAAGGCTACTAGGTTTGTTTCCATGGGTGGGGTATTTTCATTTTTTTTACAACTATTTCCTACGGAGTTGTAGTCCAAGCTTGGGGGTGACATATGGTTGAGATTAGGAACCACACGGTCTATACCTCAAAAGAACGTGGAGCGGCCACAACTAGTTGAAACTTTTGATGAAAATAAGTGTTCCCTATTCCATGATATATTGTGTGTGTATTTTTTATATGTTTATGCGTTTTTTTTTATAAAAAAACCTAAAATGAGAATTTGAATTATTTGGTGTGCCAAAAATTATAATTGTGTTATATTTGGATGTAAACCCTAGCTAGGGTTTAATATAATTATACTAATTATTTCCATTATTCATGCTTATGTATAGTGGTATATGGATGGGTATGCCTATACCTATATGTGTTATGTTTAATGATGTTTTTTTTAAATGTTAAAACCGTAGTATTAGGGTTATAACTAATTTGATGTTGATGAAAATTACTTATGTTGTCTTATTTAATTAGATTTATACATGATGTATAATTCTTACTTGTCATGCAGTACTAATTTTTATAATAATTATATTTGTTATCCATCAGATTAAATTTTTGACAGATTTGAGTATATATGCTTCCACATTTAATTTAATTATGTTTAAACAGTAGTCATTGATTGCTATTTCCTAGAAAGGAGTTGTGGAAATTACAGAGTGTCATTAGAGCTAAGCTAAGACACTTATCAACTGGGCCAAAATTACAGTTTATCCACCATGTGTTTAAAAAAATTAGAAATGGTATAAATAATATAAATCTCCCTAATTTCCAAAGTAGATTCCATTGAAGGATATATGGTAGAATTTAAAGGGATTATAGGTCAGATTTGATGGTTTTTAGGGCTTTATTAGACCAAATGTGTAGAAAAATTGCAGAATAACATGTTTCTCACCAACTATTTCACAAAAGTCTTGATGGTGAGAATAATGAATGTTACCCTCAAAATCAGGGGAAAGGTACCAAGAAAGGCTCAATGATGGCTAATTTGATTCAATGACAGGGTCAATTTGAGGAAATAGATTCATTTTAGCCTTGGAGGGATAAATATTATGTGGAGGGCATCACTTCCACGGAAAAAAGGAGGTTTAATATTTGATATGCGAAGCTGGGTTACACTTTCGCGAGAAATGCGTCCAAAAGTATCATTGTCCCAACAATTTGGCCAAATTTTAGAGAAATTTTGGCCAAAATTTTAGAAATTTCGGTCTAACTTTTGAAATTACTTCAGCAGAACTGATTATTTTGTTAACATTTACATCGTGGGTAACTATTTTTTTGGCCGGAGATAGGAAAACCGACAATGAAAGTTTGGCCGAACTATTAGTTCGACCGAAATTTGTATGAAAGTTAGACCAAATTTTTTTGTTATAAATATAGTGGCCCCTAGATTGCACAAAATTTTCATTTATTTTTGTGTTGTGTTACGGTTGGGAGTGCTATGATTTTTCTAGCCATTGAGAGCATTGCAAATTTTCTGTTTATGTGTGTTGCGCTAGAACCAACAGGGACCAGTAGGGGAGCAAGCGAAGGTGTGAAGGTAAATGAGTTGAAGTACATGTTCATTTGGTTGTTACATTTTCCATACATGATCACATGTTGTTATAATGAACTAGTTTAGATGATCTTAAATTATATGCTTCTTTTTAAAACTCAAGTTGTTTTGTTATTTGTTATTTAAAATGAATCTAGATTGAAATTTCAATTTACAAAACACATGTGGTACATGTTATGCATTTGAACATGTGTGAATGTTATATAATTAGCATGTATATTAAAGGTGATATTAAGGTACATTTTGCATGATCATGTGTCATTTAAAACAATCGTAGATGGTTTTACATTTTTAAGTTCATGAATATATGTAAAAATGATTGAAGTACATTTTCATTTATTTGTTAAAATTTGCATACATGATCACATGTCGCTATAATTTTAGCTTAGACGATCTTATATTATGTTTTGTTTTTAAAACTCAAGTTGTTTCATGACTTGTTATTTAAAATGAATCTAGATTGAAATTGCAAACTACAAAACAAATGTGGCACATGTTATGCATTTGAACATGTGAGAATGATATATAATTAGGTGTAGATGTATATTAAAGGTGATATTTAGGTACATTTTGCATGATCATGTGTCATTTAAAACAATAATGTATCTATGGTTTTACATATTTAATTTCATGAATATATGTAACAATGAATGAAGTACGTTTACATTTAGTTGTTACATTTTGCATGTACATGATGACATGTTGTTATAATGTTAACTTAGATTCAATCTTAGATTAAATGTTTTATTTTTAAAGCTCAAGTTGTTGTCATTTGTTATTTAAAATGAATCTAGATTGAAATTTCAAATTACAAAACACTTGTGGTACATGTGTTAAATTCATTTGAACATGTATGAATATTATATAATTAGGACATACATCTATTAAGAGTGATATTTAGGTGTACATTTTGCACATGATCATGTGTCATTTAAAACAATTATAGATGGTTAAATACATATTTTAGTTCACGAATATGTAACAATGATTGAAGTACATAAATTCATTTAGTTACATTTCATTTTAAATACATGATGACTTGGTATAATTTTAACTTAGATTCAATCTTTGATTATGTTTTGTTTTTAAAGCTCAAGTTGTTTTGTCATTTGTTATTTAAAATGAATCTAGATTGAAATTGAAAATTATAAAACACATGTGGTACATGCTAAATGCATTTGAGCATGTAGGAATGTTATATAATTAGGACATATACTTATTAAAGGAGATAACTTAGGTGTAAATTTTGCACATGATCATGTGTCATTTAAAACAATCATGAATATGTAGCAATGAAAGAACATTTTCATTTAATTCATACATTTTTCATTTGAAATCATTTTTATAGTGTTTTAATATATAATACATATGAATTTATATATCTAAAAACAATCATAAAATTATAGGAGTTCACAGATGTGTCAAACAATCATAAAATTTTAAAATTGCATTAAAACATATCCACTAAACAATATTTTTCATTAATGTACAAAGAAAAGCTAATATGGATGTCAGTTGATAGTAAACTAGAAATTAAAAAAGACTTACCACACATTTTGCATTAAATAATGAACATTACAATTTTCTTAATAAATATCTAAAACAAAATCATAAATTAAAATTTTCATTATATCAACTATGCTATATACACATGTACATTTTGCAATAATGACATAATGACATAAATTGTACCAGAGAATGTATGAAATTGTTTAAGAACAAATAATCTACATGTATGTGTACACACGTATAAATTACTTGTGTGCATGTGCCAAAAAAATGTACATGTGCACGTACTTGTACATAACATAAAATATACATATTATAATAATGTAAAACTTAAAAATGCACAAAAAAAGGAAAATAAATTCTAGTTGAGTTTTGTAAGTTCTAAAAGATGAATCCAAGGAGAAGAAATTTTTGGGGAGTTCAACAAAACAAAATCTAATGGAATTCCATCTTCAATGATCCGTTCATGGTACGCCTTTTACATTTTCCATTTCTTAATTTACAATTTTTTCGTTGATTTAACTTCTATCAAATTTAGGTGTGTTGCACACACCAAGTGACTATATTAACAACTTATGACATTAGGTTCATAGTATTGAAAGTAAAAAAAATCCTGACATTGATGAGTTTGTTGGGAAAAATAACCTTTTAGTATGGTAGACCCTTTGTCATATATAAACCTTTATAATCTTAGTTTTCCAATAATTTCATCTTTCATTTAGTGAAATGCATCAAATAATACTTCACATTTTCTGCGTTGGTAGTAGGTGCAACTACAACAAGAACATCTCTTGCACAATAAAACAAACTTACATAAATTTAGATCATAATTAACATGAAAAATTAACATGTGTACTTGATTTTATTATCTATTTCTAGATCTTTATAATTTGAAAGAAATTGAAATGTTACCTTCTCTAACAAGATTAGAAACTCTATCACCTTCAGATGACACTATGGTCTCCTTTGATTGCATTTCTTCAAAGTTTGCAATGGAAATTTTCCACTTTGTATTTAGTTTTACATGTTGCCAATCTTTTACATACATGTTGTTTTAACAAATATCATTGGATTATGTGTTGTCTATGCAAACATGACAAAAAAAAAATATTTTCTTTTATCAAATTCAAACACATTTTGGTACTCATTTGTTTTAATTGAATGCAATTTTTGAGTCCCTTTTATTGTTTCAACGCAATTTCCAATCGACATATCTAGATCTTGGACCATAATATGCCAAGAATACCTATATGGAAATTTCAAACAAGAATATAAATATATTATTAAAAATACAATCAAAGATAATCATTGTGATAAATAATGTTTAAAATTAGAAATGTAATAAAAATTAGATCATGTATATTAAATTTCTACACACACACACACACATATATATATGCAAGTTAATTTGTATACATGTACACACACACACACACACACATATATATATATATGTACATGTACCTTCATACTTCCCTTGAAATGTTAGTCTCATGGCTTAGTGCATCGATGCACCATTGAACAACTTGTTCGCTTGAGACAAGTTAGTTTGTAGAGTGGTGCATTTGATATCTTCAAAGTGCTCCTTTTATACACACCCCTGCACCATCATGTTCTCCTTTTCCATGACCAGTATCAAAGAAATTCCAAAAATGTTTAATGTGGGTTTTCATATCAAGACGACACAACCAAAAGAATGATTGTGAAGATTTGAATTTACCTATGCATCCATCTGACCATATCCAATGTTCATTTAATTTTATTTCATGACTTTTTAACGAGTCATAAATATTTTCAAAACAATGTTGTACAAAATATGTATCATGTGTATGATTGTCACTGATATAAAAGTGATATTCTTTACTAACATGTCGATTTTCACTCGTGCTTCCTATATGATCAACATTTTGTTTAGTGTGTCTATATAGAATATGGACTAGCATGGATACTTGGTTTGAATGATAGTATACATTCTATATTTCTTTTTGTGGAACAAATGTGTAATTCTTTGCAAAATCAACTATTGAAAAAATGGTCCCTGGTGGAAAAACTTCTTGGGATTTTTTGAATTGCAAGTCTTGCCATCGAGCTCTATCGGAATGCTTGGTGTATTTATAAATTTCTTCCTCAAACTTTCTCAAAAACTCTATCGCAAAATTTTCTTCTTCTTGTAAATCAATTATTTTAGCACTCGTAGTACTACTTTTTTTTTGTTAAGTTGTGCTAATTCTATTAATTTGAAAACATATAGGCAGGGTTGGTAAGTTGTGCTTAACCAATTCTTTCCTCTGTTACATTGTTTCTGGGCTGCCGCGGGGGAGGGGGCTCACCTAGTCAAAAATTTCTAGGAAAAATTACTATGTGCGCAGAGGCACTGATACATTTAGGAGCATGAGAGGAGGAAAAGACAATTTAGCCTTGAGGTCACAAAAGACAAAAAAAAGTAGGGCTGAAAAAAAACACAAAAATTACGCATCCTCATCATCACTGCAGTTGAGAGCTTCCTTGAGAATGGTGTAGGTAGGGGCCTGCACGATGGTCGTTTCCCTTACAGCTTCCACTTCAGCAACAGTGTGAATGGGGAGATTGGACGGAGCAGAGAGGATGGGAGAGTCCAGATTGAATCCATCTAGAACCTTCATCCAGATGCCGTTAGAATCCATGATCCAAATATCTGTGTCTTTGTCTTCCTGCGCAAGGCTATTTGGTGGAGCAAGAATGCACTACGATGCAGGAGCCCTGGAGATGGAGGTGGACCTATGCACACCACGTCTTCCTCTTTGCACTGATATTCTAGCGTAGTCTATGAACTACTTAGGAAAAAAATGGTTGCTAGCAAAGGAGTATGATGAGGAGCGCTCGATCCATTCAAGACGATTGTCCTCGCCGCGTTAGTAGTGGCCTGGGAGAGCTCCTCTTTCACCATAATGAATTTTGCATTAGCACAACCAAGGAGCCATTGCGCACTTGGGAGGGATGGTAGGGGAAGCACAGGGGCAGGAGAAACTGCAGAGGCTGAGGGGGAGGTGCGCATGATGTAATGCACCAGGCAAAGGGGGGCTACACAGCTTCACCCCAGGACTTGGACTTCGTAGCTAATTGTTATCAGTGAGCATCCAAATCAGGAGATAAAAATACATCAGAGAGAAGATGATGGGGGAAAGGTGTTATGAAACCAGCTCCAAAAATAGAAGAAAATTAGAGAGATCAATGCCTTAGATATCAACCACTTTGAGGGGGAAAGCTCCAATACATTACATAAATGAATAATTCTTATATGATGAAAATGAGCAAAAACTCCTTCTATATATAGGAGTCCAGTCCCACAATATAATCCTAGGCAACCTAACAATAACAATGTAAGGGCATATTAATAACAATATTTGGGTTACAGGGGTACAACAATAAAAATAAGGGGGATACACTAATAAAAATAAGGGACTAAACTAGTAATATAGGGAGCTAATATGCCCATCTCCTTCAAAAAAGTGTTTTCCTCAATGCTTGAGTAGCTCTGGGTGCTTCTGTATAAAATTCTCATCCTACCATGTAGAACCTTTAGTGGGTAAGTTCTTCCACTCGATGAGATACTCTGAAATTGATCGATTTCGTAGCTGTCGAGTTCTTTTTTCCGTGACCGCTTCAGGTTCCAATATGATTTTTCCTTCCTCATCCAGTTTTGGCAATATTGTTTGAACTGGAATATTTTCACCTATAACCTTTTTTAAGCATGAAACATGGAAAATTGGATGCACTCTCGAAGAAGCAGGAGGCTCCAAGTTGTATGCCATAGTTCCAATATTTTGCAACACCTTGCAAGGACCATAGTACTTTGGCAATGATTTATTATCCTTCTTAGCTTTCTTGATGGAAATTTTTTTGTATGGTTGTAGGCGTAAAAATACCCAGTCTCCTACATCAAAAATTCTCTCGATGTGATGTTGATCTACCTCTTGTTTCATTCAATTTTGTGCCAAATTTAGGTTATCCTTTAAGAGTTGGAGAACTTCTTGTTGATGCTTAATGTGATCTTCCACCACTTGAACCTTAGAATTTTATCTTAAACATAATGTGATGGACGGTGGATGATATCCATAAAGTGCCATAAATGGGGTCATTTTTGCTGCAATATGGAAGGAAGTGCTATACCACCATTCAGCGAGAGGTAACCACTTAACCCATTATGTTTGTTTATCAAATACAAAAAAATGAAGATATCCTTCCAAACATTTATTCACTATCTCAGTTTGACCATTGGATTGAGGATGATAAAATGAGCTATGAGCTAATTGAGTTCCAATACAAGAAAATAACTCTGTCCAAAAATTTCCAGTAAAAATGGCATCTCTGTCGCTCACAATAACCTTTGGGTTTCCATGTAGCTTTTGAATTATGTCCATAAATGTAGTAGCAACTTTACTTGCTTTAAATGGATGAGATAATGAAAAAAAGTGTGCATACTTGCTAAGTCTATCAACTACCACCATGATGAAACTCTTTCCTTCAGACTTAGGTAAACCTATGATAAAATCCATAGAAATATCCTCCCAACGTTGACTTGGAATGGATAAAGGTTGTAGAAGACCCGAGATCTTAATTGTCTCAACTTTATTTTGCTGGCAAACCAAACATTCCGCCACAAACTTTTGAATATCAGATTTAAGGCCATCCAAAAAAATGATTTCTTCAACATGTGGTAAGTTTTTAAAAATATTGAGTGTCCTCCTAAAGGAGAAGTGTGCAGTTCCAAAAGAATATTTTATTTTAGTTCAGAATTCTTACAAAGATATAAGCGATCTTTGTACCATAAGGAATCATTTTTCCAACTAAATGTATCATATGTACTAGGATCTTGTGGCAACTTTTGAATGAGTGTCCACACTTCTTCATCCTTCTTCCATTTATCCCTTGCTTTGGTTATCCAATTTGGTTGGATAATAGAAATGGTGAAAATAAATGCTTCCACCTCTTCATTCTTTCTTGAGAGTGCATCTGCAAAAACATTTAGCTTCCCTTTTTTGTAGACTATTTCAAATTCATAACCCAACATCTTTGTGGCCCATTTTCCCTACTCTTCTGAATATAGTCCTTGTTCAGAAAAATGTTTAAGAATATCATGATGAGTTTTTACCTTTAAGTGTTTTCCCATAAGGTAAGGTCACCATTTATTTAGTGCATTTAGTATTTCTAACATTTCCTTCTCATAAATAGATTTTGGTAAATACTTCCTTTGATTGGACGACTTTCAAATGCAATGGGTCTTCCACAATAAAGGTTTTTGTGAATTTTGGCATAGCTAAGACTGGTGCAAGGCACATTGCCTCCTTAAGATGTTAAAAGGCCTTAGTCTCTTAAGGAGTCCATGAAAATTCATCTTTCTTCAATAATGTTGTTAGAGGTGCTGCTATTCTCCCATAATTCTTAACAAACTTGCACTAATACCCTGTTAACCTTAGAAATCCTCGAAACTACTTTATGGTTGTGGGGAATTTCCATCCTTAATGGCTTTAATTTTTTTAGGGTCTACCTTAACACCCTCGTGAGATAAAATATGACCCAGATATTCCACCTCTTGTACTCCAAAGAAACATTTTGATGTTTTTGGATATAAATGTTTCTCCTGCAATAGTTTGAGCACCCTATCAACATGTTGAATATGATCCTTCCAAGACTTGTTGTAGATTAGTATATCATTAAAAAATACTACAAAAAAATTTCTAAGGAAGGGTTTGAAAATGGAATTCATCAACCCTTGAAATGTAGAAGGTTCATTGGTAAGGCCAAAAGGCATGACCAAAAATTCATAATTACCCTCATGAGTTTGAAGTGTTGTTTTCAGAATATCTTCAATCTTCATTCTAATTTGATGATATCTTAAACGAGTATCTAACTTGGTAAAATAAATCGCTCCATGTAGTTCATCCAATAATTCATCAATCACAGGAATGGGAAATTTATCTTTAATGGTGAGCTTATTGCGCTCCCTATAATCCAAACACATGTGCCATGATCCATCCTTCTTGTGCACCAATACTACTGGAGCAGAGAAAGAACTTTGACTAGGTTGAATTATACCAGCCTCTAACATCTTTGCAATCATACGTTCAATTTTTCTCTTTTGGACATAAGAATAGCTATAAGGCCTGATGTTTGGAGGAACACTTCCTGGAATCAAACAAATAGCATGATCATGATCACAAATGGGTGGGAGTCCTTTGGGAGTTTCAAACACCTTGGAATGATTGTCCAAGAATTTTTGAAGATCTACAGAAATAGATGATTTTGATGTTGGAACTTCTAGTGAGCATAATTGTTCAATTATACCTCCTTGTTCTTTCTTCAAAGGATTTTTCATGACATTAGAGCTTATTATCTTTCCCGGATTCCCTGCAATACCCCGTAATTCAACTTCCTTCCCTTCTAAATTTTTTTTGAAGAAAAGTTCTTGAAAATTAAAAGCTACTGTCACCAAAGATTGTAACCATTGTACTCCTAGTACAACATCAACACCTCCCATAGGAATGGAAATCATTGGACTACTCAATACATATTCCCCCATGGTTAGCTTGATATTATGGCATTTTCCTGAGCAATTTATAGTTCCTTCATTTGCAACCATCACTTGACATTTTGGTGCTGGGTATAGGAAACAATTCAATTTCTTGGCTACATTACAATGAATAAAATTATGGGTACTATTTGAATCAATCAACACTATTATCTATTTCTTCTTGGTATGTCCTTCTACCTTGAGAGTTTTAGGAGTGGTAAATCCTACCAATACATTACACGATATGGTCGGACTCATTTCTTCCTCTTCTAGTGTTGGTTCCTCATGTATATCCTCTTATTTTGAAGATTCTTACTCATTTTATTCTTCCTCTTCATAATCTATGTAAAAGAATTTCTTCTCAACACACTTATGACCTTTAGTGTATTTTATATCACAACTGTAGTGAAGCCCTTTTTCTCTTTCTTCTTCCAATTGTTCTAGTGTCAACCTTGTAGGTTGTGGAATTATAGGAGTAGCAACACTTCCATCTTTATATATGTGAGTGGTAGGCTTCCTTGTCGCCATACTTTTAAATTCAATTTTTCTTGCCAACTTGAATGCCTTTTCCAGTGAATCAGGTTCCCAAATGTGAACTTCATGTTGGATGTTTTCCTTTAAAGTCCCTATGAAGACATCAATCCTGTGTTCCTATGGAATATTAGCTACCCTTATATTTAATTTTTGTAAGTCCTCAATGTGCTCCACAATTGAACCCTTTTGTTTGAGATTTATCAATTGGCTAAATAAGGTGTTTCTTTTTGTATCCTCATATTGTGATATCATTTCCTCCATAAAAATTGACCAAGTGAAAATTGTTTTACGGGAAAAAAGCCATTGATACCATACAAATGTATTTTTTTCTCAATGTGAAGTTGCAATGCATAGCTTTTATGTGTTTTACACATTATTGCGATCAAAATATTGCTCCATTTGTAGTATCTATGTTACGAGATCCTTGCCATCAAACTTCCTCATATCCATATTTGGAATATGTTGGTTCTTACATCCAACATTAGATTTTATGAAATCATGATTAACATTTATTTTTTTCTCATCATGAGTTTCCTCTACTATCTTTTCGCCATTAGGAAACATTTCTTGTATCAACTTTTCCAAACATTCGATGTCTACTTTATATCATTCTTCATGTTTTCCATGTCTTCTTTCATTTTTTCATCGATCTTAGCTTCCATGCCCACTTCCATGCTTTCCATCTTAGCTTCCATGCCTTTCTTCAAACGATCAATATTAGTTACCATGCCTTTCTTCAAAACTTCCATTTCATTTTTTGTTTCTCTTTGTGATAGTGAAATTTGGTGCACTTGCTCTTGTAATTTTGATATCTCATGTTGTGTTTCTTCGTCTTCATGAGTCATAGTAGAGACTTCTGAAGGCTTAATGGGTGTTGAATTATTTTTAGGGGGAGTTTTACAACCCAATACTGAGATCTATTCTTCAATATTCCCTTGGAATAAAATCAAACTAATTGTTTTCAAACGAGACTTATGTAATCTGAAAAAATACACACCTTTTTCTGACTTTTGAGGAGCTCGATATTGAAATTGAATTCTCTCTGTGATTTCGGATCTTCAATATTTTAAATCATGCCCTAAATTAGATCTTTGAATATTCTTTCGAATTCCACAGGTCTGACCTGATTTGGATTCTTCAAGGAAAATTTATGCCCAATCTCCCACGATGGCCTAATTATGGACTGGTTTAGTAAAGCGAATTTGTACGACTTTCCACGTGTCACTATTTCCTCCTTTGGCTCTGAAATTGATATATCGAAAAAAACAGTTCATTTGATTGTGGCCACATTTTATAGAATCCAAATCCGATGCTTAGAGAGTGAGTTCTGATGTTTTTCCCACGGTCACTTCTTTGAGATGATATTCGAGAGCCTGAAACAATCCTAACTTTCATAGACCATATCTCCAAAAATATTGTGAACAAAAATCTAAAATTTATACAGGAGCTTCCTCATCATTTTGGCTTTGCAATATAACAATTTAAGCTTTTGAAACTTTTTATATGAAAATTTATAATGAAAATTCCACAATGACCTATTTTAGTTGAAATTCAGGAGCCTGGAAAAACCCTAACTTCCCCAAATCATATCTTCGAAAATATTACGAACCAAGATCTGAAATTCTTACAGGAGGTTTCTTAGGATTGCAGCTTCACACTGTACAAATTTCATCTTCTGAACCTTTGTAGAAAACAAGCTATTTCAAAAATTCCATGATGACTTGTTTGGATTAGCGAAACCCTAGAATCCAAAGCTCTGATACCAAATGTTATGAAACCAACTCCAAAAATAGAAGAAAATAGAGATAAAAGTCTCAGATATCAGCCACATTGAGGGGGAAACCTCTAATACATTACATAAATGAATAATTTTTGGATGATACAAATGACCGAAACCTCCTTCTATATATAGGAGTCCATCAACACACAATATAATCCTAGCCAACCTAAAAATAACAATGTAAGGGCACAATAATACAATATTTGGGTTACAGTGGTACACCAATAAAAATAAGGGGGATACACTAATAATAGTAAGGGACTAAACTAGTAATATAGGGACCTAACAAAAGGGGCCGAGAGTGGGAGGATATATAGGATTGCGGAAGAGGCATGGCCGAGAGGCTATGATTGATCTACGTGTGAGGCTTTAGCTGGTGGGAAAGCGTAGAGAGATAAGAAATGCTGTAGTATTGATTATGCGGCATGGTCATTAATGGAGGTGAGGGTGAGGTGATGGTTTGGTTCGGGAGACATCAGGCCTATCTAGTCTGCGTGATCGGTGTTTCTGTGAGGATCGTGTGAGGTGATAACTATGATTGGATCCACAATAGGTGGTGAATTTATTTGGAGTTCTCTGCAGTCCGTGTGTGATGGGCTTTGTCATCCACCCGTGTCAAGCGTGTCACCTGCATCCGGACTCGTAGTACTACTTGAACCAATCCATGTATGAATATATTGACATCTCTTCCATTTCACTTTTATGTTGGACAAGGATTGATCATTTATATCAATATGATATTTGTTTTGAAATAAATTCAAATTTCCACAATCATCACATTTTTTACCACCAACTCATTTCTTTTGGTAAAATAGTTCATGGCTTTCTCTTGCACATAGAATTTGAGATCTGAAATCATGGATAGTGGAAGGAGGAGGTGAATCATTCGAAAATGTTTTACCAAAATTAAGGAATGTGTCATAATATAACTGAAATTCCACATGATAACGACAATAACAAGTGTTGCATATAGTGATAGGTTTAACATTCTACGGTTTTTGTTAAACCAAAGCACTGATTGAGACATTAATTTCATGATTCTCTTCTATTAACTTGTTGAACAACTATATTTTAGTGGTGTCCAAGATATGTTTTGCATGTTATTCAGACTAATTTCGTGATATTCTGTGTCACATCACATCCCTTTCTTTTGGTGAAACACGTGATTTTTTCATCCAATATTCATATATTAAATTTTTAAAATATTCTCTAAGTGTATATTTGTATGGTGGCCTACAAATAACTATCCAACAAGCGAGTTCATCATTTACATCTATTTGCAATCGAAATTTCCGATGTTTGTGGAAATTTTTTCATGAGGTCCCAAATGCTTCTATCGTAGATTTTACTAAATGAATCTCTTTAGTAATGGAAGAAACCACTGCCATTTTTATTGCTTTACTTGCATCTAAATCACTTTTATTTCTAGATCTTCCAATTGACTTTAGAGCACTATTTATATTTTTCTTCACATTTTCCTTCTTCTTTTTTATCTTTGTTGATTTTTGAATACCCAATAAAGTCACAGATTATTTTAATTTCTTTTATGTTAAGAGGCTTTTCAAAATTTTGTCTTGAACTGCCACATTTTCATCTTTGAAGAACATATCAATAATGTGCTTAACACGATATCGTATAACATGGTCAGCATTTTAATCTACATATGTGTTAGTGTCAACATTTTCTAACATCTCATCATCGATATTGATTTCATATGTACATATTACAATTAAATGTAAAAAATGGGTTTACATATTCAATAAATAATTAGATTAATAAATATTTATAATTTGAATAATACACATTCAACATATATATACATACCTGGTGATTCGATTTCTTCACTTGAATTTCATTCAAAATTTTCAACATCTTCAATCATTGGTTCTATATCTCTTTCACTTTCTCTTTCAAAATTTTCTATCTCATGATCAATTTTTTGAGGAATATCTCTCACACTTTACATTGCATAGTATATTTTCAAATTATTTCATGAAATAAAAATTAAGTTTCATAATACACTAGTTAAATTTTAAATATCATTTATAATATTTACATTTACAGACGTGCTTCAACATCTAGTTGAGGTTGATTTTCCCTTTCAATATTTGAGCATTATTCTCTCTTTTTTTTATGATATTCCCTCCCATGTTCTTTACAAGCCTCAGGATCTCTTGTTCAATCATATTTTCTCTTGCAATTTCTTTGATTTACCATCATAATTTATTACGAAGCTCAAAAAATTTCCTTCAAAATCCTGTAAAAAAAACTCACTATCAGAATTTAGACAGAAGCTCAATTCAAAAAAGCATCACAAAAGATTTAATTTCAAAAAGGCTCACTTCAATATTTTCGCACAAACAACATACTTCAACAAAAAACAATTACTCTAAAAAAAATGTTACTTTAAATAATACCTCTGAAACATTTCCTTTGAAATTAAGCCCAAAAAAAATGCTTTGCAAATTCAGTGGAAATGAAGAAATGTGCGAAAATAATCTTTTTGTTTTTGGCTATTTATATAGTTGCGGATTCATGGAGTGGTATTGCTACCACTGGGTAGAGCCATCGTAGAAAAGAACCTTGTTTTCAGAAGCTGGGATACGATGCAATGACAGGTTAGAGCCATTGACCATGGAGGAGGAGCAAGCGAAGCGAACAAAATAATCATGGGGTCGAGAAACAAAGGCAGAAGATTAACTGTGGAAATGGAGGTGTAGCACAGGCCACTAGGGCTCTGGGGTCAACATTGAAGTTGTAACTAAGTCGAGGCAGTCTAGAACCAAAATAATGGACCCCCTGGAATGTCAGCATATTGGAGGGGGGTGTTTAAGCACATAAAAATTTGAAATTTTCACAAGCCATTGTGAATTTCTTCCTATTCTCTCAACAAGGAAACCAAAATTTTAAAACTTTACCAAAAAAATATTTAAAAAAAATAAAAAAAATTGAAACCAATAGATGGGACCCTACCTTAAAAAACTTCTTCGAAATCTACATAAATACATGATGAATGCAATGCATTTTTTAAAAAAAATTGCCTTTATTATGAGTTCTTTTGATGTACCTACACCTATATGATGCTAGTTTCACAAACATCCGTGGAATTTCAAAATATGTGAAGGGTTTGAGATTTTATTTTCTAGTTTGTGTGATTTATGAAAAGAATGATTTCTAACAAAAAAGTATATCGTGTACATTTATGTGAGTAGATGCATGTTGGATAATTCAGAACTTTATGGTCTTATGGTATACATGTTATGGTAATTCAAAACATTGTTTCATGCCTATTCAATGAGATGGGTGCGATGTGTTTTATCTCCATGTGCATTATGTCAATGTTTAGGTCTATGGTTATGTCTTGGTTTTTAAACTCATGTGGTGATCATTTTTTAAGGAGTTTTCTGGATTACCCACATTGCTAGAAAACGTCGACACTCATTTTCTAGCAATGTGGATAATCCGGAAAACTCCTATGGTTATGTCATCGGACATGTTAATTTTTTTATGGAAAGTGTAATACATGGATTTTAAAATAAAGTGACTCTTTTGGTTATAATTCTAAAGGCCTTTTACCTTACACTCAAATCATATAGTGGGCTTGTAGCATGATTGGAACTTTGGTGAAGTTGTGGTAATATGTAATATGGTTGGTATCCTATGCGATGAAGTAACATCTCAGGTTTAAGTTTTAAGGTCAAATATTTATGTTATATTGTTTTTGGTATAATGGATCTACATCACATCTGGAGTATGTTTGAGGTGAAATAATTAATGTTTATGGATATTAATACACCCAAGGAAGGTGATACAAAGTGATTTTGGTGCATTTAATTTACCTTGGTTGTCGGCAAGAACTTTAAAGTGTAGCATTCTCACGTGGAAATTCTTTTTGTGTGTCAAAACCTCCAAAATTGTTTCTCTATTTTCTATGTTACCTGTCAACGATAGCTCTTTGTGAACAAATCTTGTCACCTGGGATTGATGTATTTTTTGTTCTCAATTCCTTGCTCATCAATCAAATTCACCACTTAATAGCCAATCCAACCACTCCTGCCTCTCCATAGTGTGATATATTATTCATTAAATAATTTTTTTAATGTGTTTCTTACTCATTTTCTCACTTATTAGTTCTTTCAACATGGAATTCATTCATTTTTCAAAGCTTGGGAGTAAATTTATTGTGGAAACTTCCATTTTTCACTGGTTGTGTTTTCATTTGTGACTCATCACTCCAACTTGCAAACCTTTACAATTACATTTATGCCACCATTAATTCCTCCACTAAAACATTAAAATTAGCCTTTTCATGCAAAATTTTCATCCCTTTGTCGATGTTCATTGGGGTATTCACATCCTATGTTATGTGTTTTCATTTTTTCTACAAAATTATTCGCATTCCTTACTTAAGGATGAGAAAGGAAGGTGAAGGTTTTGGTTCCATTGTAGTGGTTACCTGGGTGCTAAGTTACTAGGTGTGTTCATAACAAGCTTCACCAAACATTAATGAATTTGTGGCTACTCTGAGATTTGAATCCACTGCACTAGTCTATTCCCATGTTTTATTTACAATTTATTCACATAGTGGTAATGTTGTCTAAAATAATATTCTACTTCTCCTTATTCGAACAATGCCATGAAACATAATTTTGTTTTAAAATTACCCTATTCATTCCTATAAGAAACTAAATTCCTTTACATGAAATCAAAAAGAAATTATTTGTGAAATGTTGTAAGGTTCTTTTGCTCCATGGTATGTCTCTGTAATTTTTCTTGCGCACTTGGCACAAGCCTGTGAAGTTAAAACTCATGTGCAAAATCATCTGACACTTTTGTTAAGTTCTTAGAATAAATATTTATTGCCTTGAAATATTACAACTTTTTTATGATTATCATTTGATAAAAAATGTTCTATACGCTAAAAATATAAACCCTTCTTCTATGAACTATACAGAGAAAATGGCATGGCTTTAATACTTTAACCCTTCATAGGTGCACTTTTGGAAAAATAATTCGTGTTGACTGATGTTATTTTATTATTTTTTTTCTAGGGGTTAAAAATCACAACTATGGTTTTTATTTCTTTAAAATTGTGGTTAACCTAAATGGGATATTAAATAGCGTATTCAAACCCATTATTAAATCCCCAATTATAATTATTTCTTTTTCTTTTCCCACCACCCATAGGATCCCTTGAGACCTAGGGTCTCGGGCACAAAACCTTTGGACACTATCAATGCACAAGACTCTTTCTACTTGACTCTAAATGACTTGGATGGAACTAATCCTTCCTATCACACCAATCCATTATATATATATATATCTATTTAATAATCAATGTGACTATGTTCTTGTCTTTGTATAATTAACCAAAAAAGGATTCAACTTTCTTTATGTTATTGTCCCATATCAATCGTATTGTTTATTACAAATTATGAATTCCTCTTTTTGAAATAATGAGCCTCATTTCTCCGTAAGTTAATAACGTAAATAAGGAAAGGGGGTTTTCCCACCCATGGTAGATTATGTGTCGTTATTCTCTTAAATTTGTATTTACATTATTACAATCTTCTATCAATAAATTCTCTTTTTTCAACCCTTAATAAGCATGCTATAATTTTTTCATTCCTCTTTCTATAGTCTTCTTGCAGATAAGGTACAAGAAACCTTTATGCTTGTAGTAAATATTTTCCCTGTCTTGTTTCTACAATATAAAAACTTATATTTTACTTTTTTCGAGTCTATAGCTCTTACAAACACTACTAGACACATATCATGACCTATGAAAATTATAAAGAGAAAATTGAATTGTTTTTCTTTACATACTTGTGATATTAGATTAGTTCTACCGACATGCCAGGATTCCTTTTCCTTGAAAATTATATTCCTATATATATGTGTTTTTGAAGTAGGTAATAATTAATTTGTTAATGTTGGGATTACTTATTTTACTATCATATGTGGTAACTTTTATATTTATGATTATAGTATGATTTTATTCAATATAAACAATGGTAGGGGAAGAGGAAACTGAGATAGGAACATGGGGATAAGAAGAAAATGGAGACCCCAGGTGTTAGTTCACTTTAATGGGGACTCAAAGGAACTTACGAAACAACTCCAAATTGTCATAGTAAACCTTACATGCCATCCTATCACCCAACCTACTTCCTACCCTCACCAGCCTCATGTTCATCATAGAACAAGAATTGGAATCCTTATACCACCCCACATGTCTTCCCATTTCATTGTTTCTAATAATGATAGTTAGCATGACACAATTCTAGCACAAGGCTGACCTGCTAGGAGTATGAATCCATTTTCAAGAACAGTGCATGCGAGATAGTCCCAAGACCTATCGGAAAATCAGTGGTTGGATTGAGATGGATCTACAAGGTAAAGCAAGCTGCAGATGGGAGTGTGGAGAAATACAAGGCCATATTTGTGGCCCAAGGACTCTCACATATCAAGGGGATAGATTATGATGAGACTTTGCACGTGTTTCAGGGTACTCTTCCATAAGATCCATCCTTGCACTCTCAGTGAAAATGGGCTGGCACATTCATAGGATGGATGTGAAAATTGCATTTCTCAATGGGATTGTTAAGGAATATGTCTACATAGAGAATCCTGAAGGTTTCAATATCTTCAAAAGTTATTCACATGTGTGCCAACTCAAAATAGCATTGTATGGGTTGAAGCAACCGCCACATGCTTGGTACATTCAGATGGACAACTATTTCATGAGACTGGGTTTCACCAAAAGTGAAGCAGATGCAAACCCATACCAGATTGTGGTTGAGGGTAAGCTATTGATTATTTTTCTATATGTTGATGATATAATTTTGACTGGTGATGAGCAGCTGATACACTCATGTAAGGAGGATATTTCAAGGGAGTTCAAAATGAAATACATGGGCCTCCTTAATTATTTCCATGGATTGGAAATATGGCAGCGGGATAGTGAACTTTTTGTGTCTCAAGGCAAGTATGCAAAGGAGATATTGGGTAAGTTTAACATGGAGAGCTGCAAATCCATGGATACTCCTCTTCTAGGAAATTGGAGGAAAGAGGATGCTACTGTCTATAGGCAGTTAGTGGGTTTGCTAATGTATTTGGTGAACACAAGACCTGACATTTTCTACGTAGTTAAATAGTTGAGTCAAGTTATGGTTAATACTACCAAGCTCTTTTGGAAGGCATGGAAGTATCTCTCGAGGTACCTGAGGGGTACATCAGAGTATGGTCTAAGGTATAGATGGACAGAGGGAGTGAAGCTACATGGCCTCACAGATGTAGATTGGGTGGGCAGTCCATCAGACAGAAAGAGCACATCAGGAGGTATCTTTAGAATTGGATCGACAACACTTTCTTGGTACAATAGGAAACAATGTTCCATGGCACTCAGTTCAGCTAAAGTGAAATACATGGCATCAAGTCAAGTTGCATGTGAGGCTATTTGGATGAGAAATATCTTGGTTGGTTTTTTGTTTCTCAGATGGATCCGACAATGATTCATTGTGATAATCAGAGTTGCATTAAACTCTTGATTAATCTTGTGTTTCATGATAGGACCAAGAATATATATATTTGGTACCATCATCTCAAAGATTGTCTGTAGAGAAGGATAATGTTGCTTCAGTACATTCCCATGAAAGATCAGGATGCAGATATTATAACAAAGCCACTCACGAGGATAAAATTCAAATACCAAAGAGATAATATCAGGGTGAAGTATAATCCATCTCTTGTTGAGAGGGAGTGTTGAGATTCAACAAGAAAATTTTAGCACCCACGCCTAGTTTCATTAAGCACCAAGATAGGGTTATGTCCACAATGTTATTTTTTGGTGCATGTCTATTTTGGTTATCCCTTAATTAATATTTAAACTGTATTCTATTCTCAATGTTGACTTGAACCAGTTAACTGAAAGTGATAAATTCAGTTGACTAGTGGATTTCGAGTTAGAGGTAGTTGTTGAGGCATGTAGAGTAATTCTAGTTGTAAGAGAGTTCTAAGTGCAGTTGTAACTGAAGATACACTAGTGAGAGATCAAGTGAATTAAATATTATTTAATTCACAATCAGTGATCTCACATGGAACTAAGTATTTACTATTATTAGCTACATGCATGTTAGATCCAATGGAGAACCAGTTGAGTTCTAGGTGAAAGGGAAGTTGATTATCAGTTGTAGGATTATTGGTTTGCACACATGCAACAAAACACCCATTTTGGAGTGCCCATGATACTTGTGAGTCAAGGAAGGTGAAAATTCCTATGTTTTAGGGATATATTCCATTGGGGATTTCGCAAGGCAGGTAGGCTATCTAGAGGCTGATAATTGGCTATGTGTTGGTCAGTTTTGCATATGACAGTGTGAGACAATTAGCTGAGAACTGGACGGCTCTTGTGAAAAGAGTTTTTCATGTAACGGTTTCATGATCCATGCTTAATATACAATAGAGGATACTAGGGTTTTTAGCTGTAAGCTTTCCACAAGAAATTATTTGCGCTGTGTGTGATTGATCTTACTTCATGTTCATGTGATTAGCGATTGTGTTTTTAACTATGCAAAATATTTGTAGAAGCGATTCAATATTTAACTTTAGTACATTATTCGATCAGGCGAATCCAAGATATACATGCATGTTGTATAGTTTATACATATATAACCTTTACAAGAGGTCGAATAACATTCAGTAGGCCATATTGTCTCTTTCAGGGCCGACTTGTGCTTTAAATATTTCCAAAACTTGATAGATGAAAAATAAATTATTTTATAGGATACATCTTGTGTCGAAGGGTCTTATAATCATGATTTTGACTCTCTTGACTCATGAAAATATATATTATGACCTAGAAAACCCTATAAGCATGAATACCATGCCTTTACCTAAAAGGACATGAATAATGAGCATGACACCCATGATTTAAAACAATAAGTTTTTATTTTATTCTTTTGGTTGTTACATGGGATACATATTCAAATGAGTTTAATAAAAATTAGGAAGACTGAAAATAGCTACATTTTCAACACTCCCTCTTAACTAGAGAGGTATTCATAATTTTACCACTTCGTACAACATCATTCTCAAACTGAAGAGTTATCATAAGAAGAGTCAAATTTATAATCTAGTTGTAATCATCATCATAGTGACCAAGATTTCTTTGACGCCTAACTAGAAAAAATCATTTTAATTCAATAGAATTATGCTGGTAAGCTTTACATGTGACACCATACTACCTATTCAAGGCACATACCCCATCCAAATGCTCACTAGGTATGCCATTTTAGAACTATCCTTATCTTGGATTCCCAATCCTAAAATAATATCGGTCCTCTTCAACAACTCTTATCTTGGATACTTGTCTCATTCTTAAAGAGTGTCAATAGTTCCCATTTCTTTGATTCTCTCCTCAAGGAAACCATAGATGCTTATCCAATCCTCCACCATTATTTCTCCATGGCATTCACTTAGACTGATAGTTCTTATTCCTAAAAAAGTGCATGGCACATGAAGAAGAGAATGCACATGTGATGTCCATCATCACTCCCTCTCAACTAGAGAGGATATCTCCATTCCATCTTGACTAGGCAATATATCCTTGATCCTATTCAAGGAGACTCGTTTTCTTCCTCTTAAATATAGAGGAGATCCCTGACTTATTTCTAATATGAGAAGTCATAACCACAAGCTCTCTAGCTTGTTTCCATATGAATATCAATCACCTGTTCTTTCTGGAGATAATTGCATGGCTCCTTCTCATTAGGGTAATTTTGAGGTCTAAAATGGGCATCATAAGAAAATTATAAAATAATTGTGCATATAATAAAATAATATTATATCACATCATCATATTTTAGAGGGAAAAAGAAAAAACTATTTTTTCAACTCATATTTTCAACCTATCTCGTTATTGGATTACTCCAATTTTGAGAAAAAACACTCCTAGGATACATAATTTGATTCCTCATCCAAGGAATACCCATGTTGCATACTTTCTATGGACCTTGCTACACAAAAAATGATAAATACATGAAAAACATGATTGTAATAGTGAATAACCCCCCATGGTTTACATCATCATCTTGAATCCTATTTGTCCTTATAAAGTTTATTTTGGTTGTACATTTTTCTTAGGAGAGCCATTTTAGAACTGAAAATTCCCCTAGTGTTACTTCTTCATTAAATCGATATTTCTTTCTTGCTGGGTACCGTGGAGCTTTATTCTTGTTTTAATATTGTGATAGGGTATAGGTCATCAATCTTGCACATCACTTTCATGTTGTCATCATCAATGAAGGAATTATTTTGAGCCTTACCAAACTTCAAGGTAATCATAACTTCCTCGTGAAACTGATTTTGTTTTTTGTATGCACAAGACCTTCAAGTTATCTTCTCACTGATATCTTTTAATCCCCAAATGAAAAAATATTGAATTCATGATTTCTAATGTCACATGCCGAGCTTGCCTCAACATTTTTCATATATTCCTGCAATATCCTTCCGGGTAGCAAAACAATATGTTAACGAGATAACCAATAAAAAAAATTAGTATTATATGTACCTCATCATGATGACCTTCTCTTCAAATAATCAAAATTCTCATGGTCCATATCCTTACACATATTCCTCCATGCTAGGGATAATTTTAAGGATGGAAAATTATCTTGAAGTTTAAAAAATTGGCGAATCTCACTAGTCCCTAATATGCAAACTATAAAAATTTTATTGATGTATTTGTAAAACTATTCAAATTTATAATGATATTATATATATTATCTATATGATTTTGGCGATTTCTAACGTAAAATAATTTTATATTGTAAAATTTTGGCGAATTAGTTTTATAAAAAAATGGAAATTGGCGAATCTTTTTATTGGAAAAAACATGGAAAATTAGCCCACCTGCGAATATTAGCCCCTAAAATTTTCCTTGCGAGTCCATGCATCAGAGTGCCCACGGATCAAACGTTATTACCAAGTTACAATTTTCTTTTGGAGACTATACTACACGTTAGTGACTATAATATTTAACCTTTTATTCATTTTGGATTAGGTCAAATTCATATTCTATATATCATACAATCAAATGAAATATTCACCATGAATGATCTATGACCAAATAATTTCATAGGTTTTTGTAAATATGAATCCTACCTAATAGAGGAGTTACTTCAAATAATCATTCCTATGATTCCATACAATCATCTAGCGATATCATCTAAAATAACACTTCAACTTGAACAAATGTATTCATTCATCACTTGAGAGTATTGCTTCCATATATTATGGTATATATACTAACCTTGTCATAATGCTCCTTCCAATAGCCTTCAGAAAATATGAATCTTATATGATCACGATGATCAAACTTAAAAAAATGAGTACCTCTAACATAATGTTACATAATTCTTGGATGAGAAATATGAAAAATGGTCCCAATCTACTCAATTTTAGCAAAATGGAGGATTCTTAACAAAGAAACACAATTAAGTAGAATCTAGGTATGCTACTATCACATGCTTCTATCTATGATTCCATACAAAATCAAGACTCTTCTAGATTAAACACCAATTAATGCATGATATTCTAAAGGAAATACCAACTTCATAAAAAACCTGACAAAGAGGATGCCTTCTTCAATACAAAATATCTTTGACATCCTCTTTCTTTAGTTTTTTTTTAGGTTTTCCTACTTCTTCCATTTTCTCATGTTTTTTTATTTCCTTTCTCTTGTTATTATACTTGTTTGGATAATCCTTATTAAAGTTTTGATATTCGTTGCATCCAAATAATTGAACATTGGACAAGCCTTACTTCTTCTTGGACTTTCCAAACTTTCCTTTCTTCAGCTTCTTGGCCCTTGCAACGAAGGCTTGAGACTAATTATTTGATTCAATGTCATCATGTAACCTTGATTCTAGTTTCTTTCGAAGATGCATTGAGCCCAAAACTTATCAAAAGGAGCTGAGTATTTCTTAGATTAGTTTCTCATTGAAAAATTTATGTATTTTGGTGGCAAAGAATTCAGTTCACATATGGTCATTTCATAATCAGAAATTATCTCCCCGAGGCCTACAAATGGTATCTTATTTGAGAGATCTTCATTAGAAAGGAGGCCATATCCTCATCCTTCAATTTCTTCATTTTATATATTCTATTCCCCAAAGACATATTTTTAAGTTATGTACTTATAGATTACAAATTGCATTAGGGGAATTTTGAGGTCTAAAATGGACCTCCTAAGGAAATTATAAAATAATAGTGGAAATAATAAAATAATATTAGAAAAAAGAAAAATCTATTTTTAAACTCGTATTTTCAACTTATCTCCCTACGGCTATAATCAAATTTCGAGTGGAAACACTTCTTGGATGAAAAATTTGATTCATCATTCAAGGAGTACCCATGTTGCATACTTTTGATGGACTTGATACATGAAAAATGAGAAATACATGAAATATGTGATTGCAATCACAATATTTCATGTATTTCTCATTTTTCGTATAGCAGGATCCATCGAAAGTATGCAACATGGGTACTCCTTGGATGAGGAACCAAATTTTTCATTCAACGAGTACTCCTCCTAGAAATTTGAGTAGAACGTTCATGAGATAAATTGAAAATATGATTTGAAAAATTAATTTTATTATTTTATTAATTTTTAATCCTTTTACTTTTTTACTCCAAAAATGGTGAATCATCCCCCATGGTTAACATCATCATCTTGAATCCTACTAGTTCTTATAAATTTTATTTTTTTTGTACATTTTTCTTAGGAGGTTCATTTTAAACCTCAAAATTTCTCTAATGTACTAGCTTGTCATACATAGCCTTAGAAATATTCAAATTAGCAACAAATGGAACTAGCTGATCCTTAATAGATTCAACAATGATTACATGTGCCTTTACTTCCCCCTTTTCTTTTATTTAGAGAGCTCTTGGGTCTTTTCCTTGTTGGGTTCAGTAATTTCAGAAAGGACATATTCCATTACTTCATGTTTTGTAAGTGCTAGATCAATTATTTTCTTCCATGCTAGGAATTTTTTTGAGCCAAATATATTTTTTCTTTCCTTGTATAAATAACCCATATGACATTTAGATTCAGACATATAGTAAAAATATGATAATTACTTGTCAATTAGGAGTCTTCGCTTATCTAATGATGTCTTCAACTATCTCGAGGTTTTCAAGATCTTAAAAGAGACTTCAATTATGTCCTAGAAAGATTTCTTTTAGGATACCTTGAGTAAAAACTTCAAGATCCTTTGATGCTTCCTTCAAAGATGTTTTCCAATTAGCCCTTGTAGATATCCTTTCAAAAGAGATCAACCTTCTTGTAATTTTCTTCTTTAGGCCCTCCTTTGATGAGAGCTTGATGTAGTAAACCTTATTCTATATCAATAAGTCTTCTTCTTTCCTTATGTCCTTCAACAAATGATTCACCTTAACAAACAAGCCCTTTGTTGTTTCCAGAAGATGATCTTCTCAATTGCCTTCCTTTGTTCAACTTAGCTTTGATACCGTGTTGGAAAATGAAATATATTGGCTATTAATTATGATTTTCCTTAACCTTAATAATTTCTTGTGAAATTTATTTATATTATTGTGTCCTTATTATTAGATCTTCTACATTAGAAAATTATGAAGAATGAAAAAATAAGAATAATAGGCACAAAATTAAGCTTAGAGACAAGGAAAAACCCCTCCAAGGGGAAAACCCATAAAATATCTTCTCTTCTTATAGAATTTGCTTCAAATGAGACAATCAAAACCCAAAACCTTAGAGCAAGTCCTCCTCTAGCACCAAGTCAACCGTCCAAAGAGATATTCCAATTGGGTTAATGTAAAACCAACTTAACTAGAGACAAACCCTTTCACAAATGCACCAAACTGATAATTACGCCCCCCATATAGAATAATTCTAGAATTATATTTACTTCACAAATTTTTGCCCCTGCAACTCCTAAAAATACTTGCACATGAGAGAAATGCCCCAAACATCGTCTTCTTTCCTTCATGAGGGTTTACTCCTCGATCTTTTGTCCTTTGATCTTATTCTTAATTCATCATTATTATATAAAATTTAACTTGAGATGATGAGGTATCAAATAAGGTCAAATATGTCTCTATATATAGCCTTTCCAAAAGGTCAAATAACCCTTCCCTAGGCCGAGTTGTCTTTTCTAGGGTTGACTTGTGTTTTTGAGGTTTCTAGGACCTTCTAGAATCAAAATAAATTATTTTACAAGATACATCTTGGATGAAAGAATTTTCTAATCATGATGTTGACTCTCTTAACTCATGAAAATATATCCATGGCCTAAAAATCCCTAGAAGCAGGAAGAACATGCTTTTACCTAGAAGACCATCAATAATGAGCATGAAAACCATCCTTGAAAATAATAAATTTATTTTCTTATTTTTTTTGTTACATAAGATACATACTAAAATGAGCACAATGAAAATTATGAAGACCCAAACTAGTTACATTTCGAATAGCTCTAATCCAAATTATATTAGAGAATATGTTGTGATTAGATACTAAAAGTGTTTCAACAGCGAAACCACCTTCACGGAGTATAAAAGAGCGAGAGGGATAGGAAGGAAAAAAGTGGGGTAATTTTTCTATGAGATGTATGTACTAAATTATTTGTTGTCGTCCCTTCCTTCTGATTACAATTATTGATGAGTTATAAGAAGTTGAACCTATAGGTGACAATGGTTCATTTTTGAAGGGAGGACATTGTTTATGAGAAACTCCACCCATCTATTGGATACATTATTTTAGGTAACTTGTTTTTATAATATTACAGTTTCTATTTGAAGCTTTGATTTTCATATGATCATTTCCATTATCATTTAATTCTATAGAAAAACAAGCTATCTAGCCTCATATATGAGGATAAGAAGGTGATTTGAAAGTTATTTCACTATTTCTTTTCTTTGCTAAACTTATATATATGGTTGCATACATTGTATAATTTTATAACTTGATTTGGACAATGGTTCTTCTCAGGAAGTTTCCTTTATGGTTCTACTAGACTCATAGAGTTTTTTATTAATCAAAATATCTTATGTTATCTAAATTTTCTATGCATACTTCTCACGTGATTTTAGATTTTTATTCTCAGTTTTTATCTTAATTAATTAAGACCTAACACAATTGACTTTCTACAATTTTTGGGACACTAAAATTCTTGAAACAATAATTAGTTTGCTACTACCTTTGTCTAGATTTTTTTATTTATATAGAAAGTTTTTAATTTTTTAATTTATGTCCCTTCATTTTCATAAAGTTTCATACATTTTGCTGTGAAAATGTATATTATTTCTCTTTCTTTCCAACCATCATGTAAATAATCATTTTAAAACTAAGAAAAAATGTAAATTCTCTTTTAATTCATTACATCATAGGGAATGAAAATTTAGGGCAGTATTATCCCATTATCTCACTTGCCTTGGTGATATTCGAGGAGTTTCTTAAAATAAGCATAAAATGTTTACTTGATCAACAATATTTTGGAAACGATACTTGAGAAGCGATTAATTTACTGGGTATCTCTAAATCCATTTGAATTCATGACTATTCAATCTTTGTTACAACCTTATATTGGTTTTTGGATTCGTGATGAAACTAATATCGCTCATTTCTTACTTCATTTTACTATTCAAAATTATGTTTCTAATGAAAATTGTGTGAGGAAGTGCACTATCAATTTCTGAGATATTGATTTAGATGAATGAATGGAATATTTACGAAGATGAACTCTTCAAAGTGAGCACCCTAATCATTTTAAATATTTGATCAAAATAATCTCAAATTTTTTGTGTTTCTAAGTATGTCACAATTAATGACTATGGAGTCTAATCGACAACTTGGTCTTATTCCTTAGTTTAATTATCAAATAAACATTGTTAATTAATTACTCGGTACATTTAAAATAATGCATCTAATATTTAACAATTGAACCATGATTTTTTTGTAATTGCTCACGAAATTGATGGAGTTGATGAACAAGATGCCTTAGTCAATCAAAAATGTGAACATGAATTCTAATCCATACATTTTGCTGCCCAATATCCTTCGTATGAGCTGTAAATATCAATCTTCTAGAAGACTTAGTGGTGAAAAATCAGAACATGTCGCTATAAATGAAATCAAAATATGCAAATCCATCTTAGAGGTTGAAGCTTGACACTGATTTTTACAAAGTCTAACCAATTATTCTAGAACTAACTCTTCCAAAAATAATTTTACATCTAGAATGCAGGTTCAATATTGTTCTGGAACCAAGGGTTCAACAGCCTCTCGACCTTCCTCATTGAGTTCAAGATCAATTTCAAGTAGCACTATTTCAATCAAATCAATTTATTCACTCTTCATGCCTCATATGTCGACTATTAACCCCGCTAAATCTATTAAAAAATATGGCTTTTTCCAATTTGAAGATGATATTCATAATACCCCTTGGCATGTGAAATATCATATTAACTTGGCACCTGCTAATGCATATCCTCCAAAATTAAAATACCATTTTCCTATGTTCTTAGTTGACGAAACCATCCCTCGAAATGATCACTTGATTTCATTCTCTAATTATTGTCACAACTTTGGGGCAAACAGTAATGACACATGTATGTGACTATTTGTGAATTTCCACCAAGGACAAATTGCTATTGATTTGTTTGAACTTCCTCCCAAAGCATTCTCTACTTGGGAAGATATTTATTTCCCGTTCAAGTCTACTTATGGTAAATATAGAAATCATATCAACATCTTATTTGGTTATAACAATGTCTGTTTCTTAAAAGGATAAAAAAGGTATATATTTCAACCATAACTTCACAAAATTATATAATAAAATTGTTGAGATTATATGTCCTCATAATCAAGCATTGATGATGCATTTTACAATTCTTTTCCCACATCCTACCATCAATAGTTAGAAGAAAAAAATGAAACTAGTCTAGAGGTTGCACTCCAAAATTTCCTAGAATATGAATAACAACTTCATATGAGAGGAATTCCTCTAAAGGGTCAAACAAATAATTCCAACATGACCTCCATTATCCATCTCATCCAAAATATGATAAATATATTGATTATTTACAAATTAAAACTTAATAAACAACCTCAACCAGAGCCATGTTCACTAATGCATGTTCATGATGCTCAACAAAAATATCAACCGAATTCTTTGTTCTCCCACCCATGGTGCAATTTTTATGAACAATATCATGATGAGAAAACTTGTCAAATTTGAATCAGTGTGAGAGAAATACTTTTTTGTAAAATACTCGATCCCACTATAGAAATGCTATACTGGATTGATAATGAGTAAGTACTAGTTCTTGAAATCAATGGTGATTTTAGAGACTGAAATTTAAAAAACAAAGCTTACAAGAAAATAAAAATACTACAAATTCTTTGATTTCCTATTTTTTTGTAAATATGAGTTCCACTTATCAAAATATACATCCTTATTTCCCTTCTTTACCTTTTATTCTACCAAAGTTTAATATTTTAAATCAGATTACAACATTAAATCTGACACCTCTTTACTTGACATGAAAATAATTCTTGAATAGAAAGGGAAGTTAAAGAACTTCTTAGAAGGAAAATTACCCACACCATTTAACACCAAAAAGAATAATAACATCATATCAAAGTGATTTCTATTCATAATCATTCAGCCTCTCTTAGAACTTCCCACTTTTATGTCTTCATTAAATTACGTGACAAGATAATATATTATTCCTTGGTGGCTGGATGCTCTGGGCCTAATTTTATTCCTAGAGTCATAATGGAATAATTAGTTCTGCATTTTTCTTAAGATACCCCAAGGAATTCCTTGCATTTAATAGCTCTCTCCAAGAGATAATCGAATAAATTAAAGATGTCACACTAGTGTTTGTGCTCACCCAAATATTAGAACTACTTGCTCATAAAAGTTATGGATATGTCAGTTTCTAACTATTTAATAATATTAGGAATATAATGGAAATTTGGAACCATAGGTTAAATTTCAATTGATGGCTTGCATATGACCTTGCCCAAAAATGGAAAAATATTATCGTTCATACGGAAGGCCGCATTATGCCATATATCGAAAATCTACCCATGCCACGTTAACTACATAGAAGAGGAAATTGGTGTTTACTCTCTTTTCACTAAATATGAATTCTCTCCCCCTATGTAAATTCATCAAGAAGATTAAATCTAGCATTTACATTTCAATGGAACATCTCAAACTAGTGAAGGTAATGGAACTGTTATTGTTTTATACTCCCCTCTTGGGAAAATGAACTGGAATATTCATTCGGACTCAAGTTCTAATGTACTAATAAGATTGTCGAGTTTCAAGCATTTCTTCTTGGGATTAAAAAACATTCATCTTTAGATTGTAAATTTTTGAGCTGCTTTGGAGATTCAAATATGATTATCAATTTAATTAAAAAAACCTATTCTCCTAACAACCAAATCACTAAGATATAAACTCAACTTGCTTGGGAAAATATATCCCAAATTTTAGCCTTCAATGTAACCCATGTTTGAAGAGAGCTTAATTCGTTTATTGATCGCTTGGCCATGTACATGACCAACCTTCTTGAAAAATGTTACTTGAAAGGCATGATTTCACTCTATAATATATTTATAGTCGTCATATCCCAAATAATGATAAGGATTGGAAAGTATTCTCTAAGGATGAAATCATTTGTGCCTTTATCCAAAATTAACCTACTAAGGAGAATGGGATTATATATTTAAAAAATAACTGACATCCATCTCCCATATAAATTTCTTTCTTGTGAGGTGACATTCCAAATTCAAATTGGAATCATGGAGAAGAATATAAACACAAAATTGGACAAACAATATCAATGAATATTGGAACCCACGTGATCCAAATATATAGCAAATTGGGGTCCAACACCCTAAAGAAGAGAATGAAAGGTGTATCAATCTATTCAAATAATTATCTAATGCCTTTTCATGGTCATATAAATACCTTCAAGATTTTGACCCTAACATCACTCGACATGAAATTCCTATCAAGAAATATGCCAAAATAGTTAAACAAAGATAAATACCAGTCAACCTTGCTCTTGAAGCTACTGTTAGAAAATAACTAGATAAGTTACTCCAAGCTCAAATTATTTTTCTAGTTAAATATTCAGAGTGGGTGGCTAATATCGTCATTCCTGTTAGAAAAAAGAATGGTTATATATGTTTATGTGTAGATGATTTTTCCTTAAAAAAGGATAGCGTAAAAAATAAATTTAATTTTTGTGACATGGATAAGATTTTGGAGCAAGTGTCAAGTTCCTGAATGATGTCCCTCCTAGATGGCATTTTTGGCTATAACCATTACACAAAGGTGTAAAAATATAAAACAACTTTTACCACTTGTTCGAACACTTTTGCTTATGAAAATATGCTATTTGGGTTAATTCATGCAGGTATCACTTTATAGAGGAATATGTAATTAGCCTTTGATGACCTTATTACGAAGATCATACAGATCTACCTTGGTGATATGACAATATATTCTAATTATCACAAATATCATTTTGAGAATTTAAGAAGAGTTTTCCTTAGGTGTAGAAGATTCAATATATTTCTCAATCCTGACAAGTCTTTTTTTGGTGTCACTACTGGTAAAATCCTTAGACATATTGTGTTTTAGGTTGGATTCATTATTGGCACAAAAATATTTGAAGCAATTAAGAACCTCCCCCCTGAATTGAAAATAAAAAATCCAATCTTTCATGGGAAAGGTAAATTTTCTCTCCATTTTCATTTTTGGTTTTACTAAAATAACTAAACCTGTTAGTATGAAATTTTAATGCAAGTGCACAAAAAGAGATCAGTTTATTTGCACACGATAAATAGCCCTAAAAACAAATATGGTTGTCTCACTTCTTAGATATGCAATAGATGGTCAAAAAAATGCAAAAATAAACCCATATCTATGCAAATAAAGTAGCTAAACAGAAAAATGAAACAAGAGTTTCTCCAAAATATCCAATGGACAAGTCAAGAATTATAAATAATTTTTTGTATTATGTTACACCTAGGAGGAGAACTGATACAGTCCCCCTCAATGGGATGGGTTCTTGGTTGTCCTCAAACGCTTCAGCTTCAGAGTTTCTCTCTTAGTGGTGTAGAATACCCAAGACGTGTAGAAATCAAAGGGAGATCAATAAGAAAAAAGAAAATAATAATAATCAAAGATAGACAATGACAAGAGGATAAAGTTTCGAGCATGATAAAAGGATCAAAGGTAAGAAGTGAGCAGAAAACCCTCCTATTTATAACGAAATATTGAGTTATCCTTGGTAATGGTGCATAATAAAATATTATTAACCAAGATCTAGATCTAGCTGCTTGGAATATTTTATTATATTTTGTTGGATGGAAAGGGAATTTAAATTGGTTAAATACATTTATTTAAAAAAAAATAAACATATAAAATATTTATTTATCATTTTAAGGATGGGATCAAGGAATATTTTAACAAATACTAATTTATTTTATTATTCCTAAATGATTTAGTCAAATTTAACAAGGAATATTAATTAAATAATGATTTAATTAATTATTCATAGAGAGTAATAACATAAATAATGATTTATATAATTATTTCTCATTAGCTGGGTTAAATATGACCAAGAATATTATTAAACAAAGGTTTAGTTAATTATTCCTAGAGGAAAATCAAATAAATAAGGATTTATTTAATTATTCCTCACGGGGTTTTCTTTTCGGACCAGAAATAACTTAATAAATTATGGTTTATTAAATTATTTCTTAGTGAAAGAAAATTTACTATGGTAAAATTGATCTTACATGGTGTATTTCGGTCCATCTAATTATACATGGTTATATGACCAAAAAATTGTGTTATAGATTTCCCCTCAACGGATGAGCATTAGGAGCTAATCGTATGACCGAACTATGTTGTAAGAACATAATCACAAGACACCGAAGGGGGGTCATAGAGAGAGATATACGTAGGCGAAGTGAAGCAAGAGAGGATGAAAACCCTGAAGGGGTGAGACTGACAACCGTAAGCTTTTTTTAATGGTTTTGTGCCTATACACAATGAGGTTGGGGAGGCATACCCATGCTCGCTGAGATGACAAAGTACAAAGAATAATGGCTCACTCAGTCAAATGAGACTGAGCTATAAATTACATGATATGTTGGCGTAAATATGGGGGAGACAAAAATATAATGGATCCCACATACATACTACACTTGGGATAACAGCAAGGAGTGAATACAATAATATTTGACTACATCAGATATAATAACAACAAGAGAATTCATAATAAACAAGAAAGGGATCTGAAAATATAAATGGATCATCTAAGCGATACATGCATGCTATAGGTGCTGCAAGTGGCTGAGGCCGAACCCATCAAATTTTTGGACCTACATCTGAGGTTGTATAATATAGTGAGGTCATCTGAGCATGTGGGGGGCTACTTGAAGGGCCACCCGCTCATGAGGTATGAAACATCTCACACACACTCGAGAATCACTGGATAAATCTGTTGGATCACCAAAATATCGAGTACCCGAATCTCGATCATGCTGAAGTGAAGGGGATGAGAAACAATCATTTCAAAGGGAAATAAGGAGTCCCTTTTCCTGATCTTAGGCACTGAAAATTGATGGAAGCTGGAACCAAGATACATCGCCCTCTAGACTTGTTTTCTGGAATAAATGTGCTGATGTCGAAAAAATGAGATTCGCCATAGGTGAGGCAATGAGGGTCCTCAAATAAGGCACGAGGGAATATAGTAGAGAAACTGAGGCATTGAAACTAGGGATGATGATGGAATGGGGGGATACTAAGTAGCATATAGATGACTTCTCTTATCAGAGCATAAAAAGCATGGATGACCTAGCAGTGACTGACTTGACCCCTAAGGGGACGGGGAAAAATGGGATTGGAGGCCAAAAATGGCTATATGAGAGAGGGAAAAGGCATGAATGGATGGAATACTGTAATGAGAGGCCATAGGAACTCGGGGTAGATTCCATGAAAGTGATGATGTATCAACTCAGATGCTTTGAACAAGGGCGACTCGATGATGCTGCAACATAAAATATGCTCAATGGGGACCATAAAACTTAAAATCATGAGAAAAATATGGTTACTCATGAAGAAAATCAACACAAGCGTCAAAACGTAATAAGGCTAACTGGTGCCCCAAGTAAAATTGGTACAAGTGCAGAAATTCAATTTTGAGAGGCAGCAAAGTGACCTTTATTGGAAAAAAGGCTTTAGGATGAAGTATCAAATCTTAAAAGATGAGTGAATATCCATTTTATATATCAGTGAGATATTTCCAACAGTGCCAATGGTTCATGAAATTGAGCTACGATTCCATTGCAATTGGAAAAATAAAAATTATGATTTCTCTTTTAATAGGGTGATTTCCCTCCAATTTGATTCATTTGCAAGTGTAGTTTTTCTCAATGTGGAGAGGAGGAAAATTCCCTAAATCTTGCAGCAATCATAGCGGACAAACAGACCATCGGAAACACAATGCAAAAATTTTAGGAAGGTGGGGTTACTTGTCTAAAAGGTGGCATTAATGCTTCTTGGAAGAAGGGTTCTTGGTGAAGCATCAAGGTAAGAATGGGATACAAGAATGAACTACTAGAGAATTTCTAGAATCATCCTAGCCTACCATGTTAAACATGGAGACTAAGTGGTAAGTAAGGTATCACATAAAGTAGAATATTTGAAGATAGGGTATCAATCATATACGATATATGGCTCATCGGAGAGGTCGGTAGGAAAAACTATCCAAGGAATGGGAGGATAATCGACCATACCTAGATTGGTGGGGTATAGGCTTAGTTTTTTTTTAATCAAGTGAAAAGGTGGCTATGGGTGCCATCATGCCCCCAAGCATGTTTGGTGGAGGGGAGTGATCTGGTATGCTAAGTTGGGACTGATGCCCCTAGCTAGAGGTTGGTCAACAACACTGTCTAAGGTACTAGGTTGTTGATGTAAGATGAAGGAATGATTAAGTAGACCATCCCCAGATTGATATGAAGTGATGTGAGATTCTAGAGGTTCTTATAAATGGGGAAGAATAATGTTAGTAGATTCGACACTACCAGATACACTAGGAGGGTTGTGGAGAATTTCTTCTTCTCAGCTCTTAAATATGGGTGGCCCCTTACCCAAACATTGGGTGTCAATGTAATGACCACAAGGTGTATGTGGTTCAAATGCAAGGTTTCAATGTAAGGGGTTATTGAAAAAATTGACCTGACTACAGATGAAGCCTTTAGACTCCACAACATGTTGGTCATGGGTCTATTGCTGAAGGAAGTACACACGGTGGTGCATATCATTCCAAGGAAAGTCAAGGGTGGTCATTGCTTCCATAATGTCTTCATCAGAATGAAATATGGGGTGACTGGTAGAAGATAGACCACATGATGTGGCAAGTCTACCTGTTTCCTCATCATGAGAGATACGGTTCACATACGCATCGCTACGGAGGGTATACAATTATGTAGTATATGAAACATCTATCGATGTTGAGCCAAAGGTGATCGTCAGAGGAGGTTCAGTCGAAATAGAAGGGAACACCTCGGAGTGGTGTTCCGCCAAGGATCTCATGGATGATGACATATAGAGGATGGTGGCTGAAGGTTCAGTCATCTTGACGGAGGCAGGAGGTGTGAAAATGTCCTCTGGTTTAGGCTGAGCCAAATGAACAAGTAGAGGAGTCACTGGTTTTCCACGTCCGACTTAGATTCGACGGACAACATCGAGGGTGTATCCAAAATATCTGAGATGAGGAAAAAGGTGAAAATAGTGGCCATAAAGGTCACAAAATGCATAAGGGTAATTCATGTGCAACGTTTTGAGTTTCATAGCTGAATCGGGTAAGGTAACATGGACCTCCAGGATATCAGATTCAAGAAATGTTTCGTTAACCACAGGTTTGAGAAGAGGAAGCTTAGGATAATTTTGGGTAGCATGTCCAAAAACATCACACGAAGCGCACGTCGGTGGCTTATTTGGAGGATTAGGAGGAGTATGAGCTGTTTGGGAAATCTTATCCTTAGGTTCCTTCTTTCTATCTTTGCCCCTTTGACTAGATGCTTTTGCAATAGGATTATATTCCTATTGAGTTAGCTGAGGCACTAAAGCACTGGTTGGAGTCATGGCGACCGGTTGGACCAAGGTCAAAATGATATAAGGTTTGAGCTGACGAGGCGGGGTTTTGGCTGGGGGATCAATGTACTAGACTGGGATTCCTAGAGTGAAATTGGGAAGGCTCAATGTAGCCATAACAGGCATTGAAAAGACTCCAAATGGGGGAGCGAGAAATGATATCTACCCAGAGGGGTAACGACTTGGCAGAATGGCTCCCAACTTGTTAAGGCTAAGGGGAACCGTTCTGGTTGAAAAGGAGTGGAAGAGATGACAACAGAAGAGGAAGGTCCTTGAAAGGAAGGCCTTATAGGCTATGTCGACTGAACACCAGCAGGTTACGAAGGCTTAGGCTGCTAGGTGGTTGAACCAGACCTCTTATGGCTAGTGCAAGATGATTTCATCATGAAAAAATTCGATGAGCTGGGATTTATGACAAGAGGGGGGGGGGGGACCATGTAATGCACCAAGTAAGTTGGAATATTTATATTCTTTAGGTGACACACTGGTGAGAGGTGTGACTAATTTTTTATCGGCCACTGAAGAGATGATAGACTCGAGAGAGAGCTGAGACTTCAGTTCGTAATATTTCAACAGATCTATGGTAAGGATATTTCTATTTTGAGGAAATCATATCTTACGGTGAACCACAGATGTGACAACATACATCACATAGGTATAGATACGAACCAACAGGATGGTGTAATCCAAGGGGGCATCAATGACTTTAAGGTGAATACAAACAATATTTCCCACAAGAGTGATAGGAAAATTGCGGTACATGCCAAGGGGATGAGAAGAGTGACCGTCCGAAGCACCCAAAGTGATGGTGGATGGGAA
Source organism: Pinus albicaulis (assembly GCA_034641835.2). NCBI lineage: Eukaryota > Viridiplantae > Streptophyta > Pinopsida > Pinales > Pinaceae > Pinus > Pinus albicaulis. The sequence goes on from CM076569.1 coordinate 582,727,701, forward strand.
TAACTCAAGCAATACAATTTTCTTCTAAATAGAGGTGGACATCACATAGGTGGATGCATCGTCGCGAATGATACATTGCGAAACATGGTCATTCCAAAGCTAGACTGGTATTTGTAAGACAATGGATGAAGGTAATGGGGGATGTTATCATTTTTCAGCATCAAAGATGATAAAACGATCATACGAAGGATCCACAGTTCCCAGAGAAGATAATAGAGCTTTACATTGTGAAGGGCACGATTGGAGGACTTTCAACATTGACATAACAACATGAGATTGTGCTAAGTCATCTATTATGCTATAATTATGGGTGAATTTGGAAGAATCAACAGTTTGGCATAATAGCCCTTTGGGGATCTTTGGAAGGACCTGGGCTCGTGGTTGAGGGATTTGTAAAGGGGAATTAAGTGTCGAAATGGACTCTGTGGAAAATTTGGTCTGAGACTCGGTTGCAGAAGAAGCAGGAGCCTTGCCATATTGGTGCGATAGAGTTTGAAGGTTGAAATTAGTGGTATGAGCCACTTTAGAATTCATCATGAGAATCTAGTAATCAGAGTTACTAGAATGAGATATTTGAGGAGTGACCTGACCTTGAGGGGGTTGGGCAGCCACATATCCTTGTTGAGGGAAAGGATCAGTAAAAATAACTGGTTGAACAGGCATAGTATTTGGCAGAGTTGAAGCCATGGCTACCCACCCTCTATATGTTGCTTTTGCTTCCAAAAAATGGATCATTTAGGGAAAATGGGGACAATCACAAGTATAATTTCCATGCATACCACAAACAGAACAAGGCGTGTTCGTAGGAAGAGGCATGTCCTACTTGGGATGGTTTCCTTGTTGCTGGTTGTTAGTGTTTGGCTAGTTAGGTTGGCGCCCTTTATTACCTTGTGCTGGTTGATTTGGTTGCCTTTCCTATTTTTCTTGGAATTTGGAGGATCAGTCGTGCTCTGCTCCACATACACCTGATTTAGAGGAAGAGGTGGCTGTTGAGGTGGATTTTGAGAAGGCATGGGAGGCTGGGGTGCTAATTCTGGAGGGGTTGGAGCATCAGGCTATTTATAAGGATATAAAGGAGGTTGAGCAACATTGGGGTAAACAGGTTGAGAGACCCTAGGCCCCGGCCTCAGTTGATGTAATGGGGAAAATGTGCTTTTTCCTAGATACATGTTGTCAGGAGGGGGATAAGTGCTAGAGGAGTTGGCCCCTCTCTGAGGGAAACCATAACTCATGGGAAGATGAGTATATGTATGTGAAAGAGATCCAACAATACTGTCAGCGTCATGAGATGCCTCGGGTGTGTTAGAACCACTAGGTCTAGAAAGATATGGAAAGATAGTATAAACATAACCAGACCTGGCATAGATCAAGTCATATTTCAATGAAATTTTGAGAGCTTCTTCATATTTCCAATGAAAGTTATATGCAAAATATTTAGCAATAGAAGGAAAAATTGTCCCGAGAAACCAATCCATATAGACGCGGTCATTGAATATAAGAGCTTGACATAAGATCCTCCTTCTACGCCATTCTTTGACCTGGTCAGAAAGGCGAGTGGCAGAATTTTGACGGAAGGTGGTGAATCACTCAGTACAGGTAGCTGGAAGTAGGACATAAATGATTTTTCAAGAGTCGCAAAAGTGGAATGAGAGGCAGAGGCCTGGTCTAATTACCACTTTGCAGCATCTCCCATAAGTGTGCGCTTGAATATCCAAAGACAGATAGAGTCATCAGTGATAGAATTATATGAACACCACATGTGGGAGGAGAGGTCGTGATTAGTAGGGTCATCTCTAGCATTTCCTTTGGATTTATGGATTTCAGAAGGAATCTTAGTTTGCATAGTCAGCCAACCTGGATCATGGTGTATAGGGTCATTGATTAACTAGCTGAAATCGAGGAGGCTCAAATTTTCCATTAAAGGTAGCAAGGGAGTTGTAGGGATGGTTCTGATAATGGTTCCACTACTAGTAACTCCAGATTTAGGGTGGGGGCTACCACCGGCATTAGGACGAGTACCTGCATTGGCACATGACATGGTGGGAGAATGTGGTAGAAGAGAAACAGGTTCGGAATCAGAGTGAGCGCCCGATGGACCAGAATCAAAGTCGGTATAGGGACTTAGAGGAGGAATAAATAGACGTCTACGAGGTGGAGTAATTCTTCCTAACAGAAGCTCAGGATGAAGGCCTAGGAGTCTTTGGAATAAACACCTTGGGGGTGCAATGAACACAAGACACAGATACCCAAATAAGATCGAAGAGAAATAAACAAAGGAAAAGAGGGGAAGATAAATTAATTATGATGTTTATGTCTTGGCTTGGCAGTGTAAACCAAGCGCTCTTCACTTTAGGGGTGTTTATGCAAAATCTATGTTAATTTTAACTAAGCCCATACATTTGTGTATAAACAAAAATAAAAAATGTTGTATAATTGTAAATAAAAATGAAGCGAGAGTAAATTAAATAGCTAAAGATGCAGAAATTATAACCTGAAAAGAAGGGCTCCCAAGCAACTATTCTAAGAGGCAGGAAAAATTGACTCAAAAAAAAAAATATGGCCAAATGATTTAAGGTCTAAGGGACATGGATCTAATGACTCAGATCTTCTAAAAAGAGGTGCAGATAAAAGCAGGAAACCAGAGAGAAAACTGCTACAAAATGGGAGGTAACATGTTGAAACCCTAAGGGAAACAAGAGGGACCATAAGGGAGAGATCAAACAAGACTCAAGAGGGAGTTTTGGATGAGATAATAACCTATATGAATGGATCTGAAATAAAGAGGGATCAGACCCTGCAAAATGGTTGACGTGCTGTAAAATTTGAAACTACCTACTCAGTTAAACACTTCCTAAAAAGGTGGAAGTATATTGAAGCCCTAAGAGACTTGTTCCCACATAAAAAAAAATTGAGCATATCTAGGCCTAAGAAAGGCGAAGATAGAGGTCAGAAAACCCTGAACAGTGCTTGCGGAAAACCCTGAAAATTACAGGAAAAACTCCGCAAAAATTGCAACTCGTAAGTACTGACCTATTTGATGCTAAACTCATAGTTTTTGGCCTAACAGGTGCTATCTGAGCCCTGAGCTCATAGGTTTTGGGTTGAAAATATCGATTTTCACTTCCGGAAGTGTCGGCGGCAAGTTGCAGAAAAATTTTGTCACCTATGGCATGACTGATACTTGTTACCTGTGAAAAAAATCCAGAAACATGCAAAAGTTATATTTTTTACTGTTTTAGGGTATAAAATGCAAAAAAAAAAGATTAAGAGGCTAAAAAAATAGTTGAATAAAAATCCTATGTATTGAAGCAGATGGTCACACAGGAAATCTGAATAAAACCCTGTGGAGACACCAATTGTTAATATGAAATCTTAACGCAAGTGTAGGGAAAGAGATCACTTTAGCTACAGATGAAAAACAACCCTAACAAAATAGATGGTTGTCTAACTTCTTATATCTGCAATATATGGTCGAAACAAATGGAAAATAAACATAGATCTATGAAAATAAAGCAGCTAAATAACAAAACGAAATAAGAGTTTTTCCCAAATATCCAATAGATAGGACAATAATTACAAATATTTTTTTGTATTATGTAACACCTGGGAAGAAAAATTATACATCCCCCCTCAATGGGATGGGTTCTTGGCTGTCCTAAAACACTTCAGCTTCAGAGTTTCTCTCTCAATGGTGTATAATACCCAAGATGTGTAGTACTCAAAGGGAGATCAATAAGCAAAAAGAAAATAAAAATAATCAAAGATAGACAATTATAAGAGGATCAAAGTCCGACCATGATAAAAGGATCAAAGGTAAGAATTGAATGGAAAACCCTCCTATTTATAACAAAATATTGAATTATCCTTGATAATGGAGCAAAATAAAATATTATTAATCAAGATCTAGATCAAACTGCTTGGAATATTCTATTATATTTTTTTGGAGGGAAAAGGAATTTAAATTGGTCAAATCCCTTTAATTAGGAACAATAAACAAATAAATATTTATTTATCATTTCAAGGATGGGTTCAAGAAATAATTTAACAAATAATGATTTATTTTATTATTCCTAAATGATCTAGTCAAATTTAACAAGGAATATTAATTAAATAATGATTTATCTAATTATTTCTCATTAATTGGGTTAAATATAACCAGGAGTTTTATTAAACAGAGGTTTAATTAATTATTCCTAGAGAAAAATAAAATAAATAAGTATTTATTTCATTATTCCTCATGGGGTTTTCTATTTAGACAAAAAATAACTTAATAAACTATGGTTTATTAAATTATTTCTTAGTGAAATCAATTTTACTATGGTAAAATTGGTCTTACATGGTGTATTTCAATCGTTCTAAGTATACATGGTTAGATGACCAAACATTTTTGTTACAAAACCCATACATAATATATCATGTTTTTTAATGGTATGATGTAACAAAAACATATTTTCTTGCCATGAAAGCATCCCTTTCTTTTGTTCTTGGACTAGGTAAGCCATACTTCTCTAAATACTTCTCTATCTACACCAATGCTACCAAGGAAGCCATTTCTAGCATCCTTACGAAGAAAAATTATCAAGGTATATAACTACCAATTGATTTTATGATTCAAATTCCTTTTAAAGATGAATTCATGAACTATTTAATTGAAAAAAATATCTTCCCTTATTCAAGCAATTGAGTAATTTTGTCACTATAATCTAGGGAAGCATACAAAGGTAATAGTCCTATTACCTACTATTAATTTCATACTTTCCAAGACTTATCTTTTAAGAAAACTCACTCATCATCTTTCCAAAATCCAAGAACACAATTGTTCCATCATCACCACTAAAAAATTAAAGCGACGTGATTTAGCGCTTCTTAGCTCAATACCCTGAAACTTGTGAGCTAGAAAATGACGATGAATCCATATATGCTATGTTTTTAATCAATGAACAACAAATTGATGTTGTGGAACATCCCTAGTATATGGAAATAATTTATTACTTGCAGAATTAGAATTGTTCTGATCATTTAGATAAGACTCAAAGGATAATATTGAACCTTGAATCTTCTGAATATCTAATTTTGCATAATATGCTTTTTGTAAGATATTCAATGTCCTATTGTTATGTTGTGTCAACGATGAATATGCAGATGTAATTTTGGGTTTGTCTCATAGTTCAACCTGTGGAGGGATGCACATAGGTGGTTAATATGATGCTAAATCCATTGCACCATTTAAAATCTTGAGACATGGATATTGTTGTGTAGGTTTTAACCCTGTACAAAAATTATCTACAAATGAATCTTTAAAACATAAAATAAACAATAGCGAGAGCATAAAACATAAAACATATATACACAGATATTTTCCCCTAGATCCCAAATCAAGACAACCAACTTGATTTTTCGTTTTATTCCTTTCAGTATTAGAATACATATATATACATGCCGAAGCATACATAGAACCAAATCCATTAAACCTGGATTAGAACATAACCGTAGTTCCCTTGACTAGATCTACAAAATACCAGGGGTAGAAAACCATTGTCCCCCAAAAAGCCATGTGCAAACTCATGCACAAAACCATGGGTGGGTTTGCTTATGAGTGGGTTCGCACACCAACAAACATCATTAGATTCTATGTTCTCTATGCAAGCATGAAAAAAACAAGAATATTTTCATTTATAAATCCTTTAAGCATGCAATGTCCCCTAAACCTCCCACAAGTGATAAAGGAAAAAAAGCCCATGTTACCCTATTTGATTCTTCTCATGGTTCCTCTGACTGTGTAACATCTCACCCTTCCTAGGAAGAGTAACAAGTTGAAAGTACCTCACCCCATAGGTTGGAATGATGGATAATGAATGATTTTAATATCACTTTGAAGCACAAAAGGATGTTTTCTTTTCTTCTTCTACTATTTGGTTGATATACACATGTGGTATTTTTTGGTATATTTATATTGATATGTTTACAACACTTATTTATATGATTTTTTTTTGGAGGGTTATATGATGTGTATGATATGTTATTTTAAGAAAAATTATGGAGCGTATATTGGTACACATACATCATGATCATATGGAGAGACAATAATAATAAAGGAGGCACAAGGAGGATTTACCTTACTGATTTATGACGTTTATTCCAATACACTTATACATGTTCGATGAAGTTTTATTTGGTTATGCGCATTACATGAAAAAAATGTTTATTTTTCATATTATTACAGGGAATACATATTTCATAACAGTGATATTCTTATGATTTAGAAGTCATTCTAAAGGAATTATATTAGGGAATAATGGGGGTCCCACCTACTAGAAAACATAATTTATAATTTATAAATTTTATTTATAAATGGCTTAGCCTTTGGAACTCGAACCTCAAGCTCTTGTTGAAAAATGCAATATGAAAACTATTAATTATGATGTTCCTTAACCTTAATAATTACTTGTTAACTTTATTTATCTTCTTGTGTTTTCCTTATTCGATCTTCTTCATCAAAAAATTATCAAGAATGAAACAGTAATAAAAATAGACACAGAAATTAGATTCCAAGCCAAGGAAAAACCCCTCCAAGGGGAAAACCCATAAAATCTCTTCTGTTATTATAAAATATTCTTCAATGAGACAATAAATACCCAAAAATTTAGACTAAGTCCTCTTATTGGAGCAGGTCAATCCTCCAAAGAGATCCGCCAATTAGGTCAAAGTCAAAAAAATCTAACCAAAGAAAAATCATTTCCGAACTACACCAAAATATGAAATTCGACCCTGTAATATCCCAAAATAGGGAAAATCTATAACAATGAGACTATCTTAAGATATTCTAATGTTGGAGCTACAACAATACATGAATACAAGATTGTAAACACAGCAAATATGATCATGTCATGAAAGAGGAAAATATTCAGCCATCATCTTATTAATGGATCAGCAACAAAGTACAAAATATCATGAGGGACAAGCCACTCAAGCCATAAGAACAAATCTCTAATGATCAAAGCAATAGATTCATGAGATGCTGCAACTATATAGAATGTCGGAGAGCAGTGAATGTGCAATATATATTATTGTAGCTATTTTTGTATAAGTATATACATGAAATATGGTTTATAGAAGAAAATAAATTCCCAACAATGAAGATATGGGCTCCAATACAGGATTTCTAGCCAACCTGGGAAGGATTGCTAGAAATGCTGGAAAACATACAATGTGACAAATAACCCTAGGTTAATGTGCCACTGAAACTTGGATCTGATATTAAATGAAGCTATGAGAGATATGAAATTCTAATATCCTCCTCCAATGGTATCTCTGATTAGAAGGCTGATCCCTTTACTCAGAAATAGACCCTCTTGATAAGCTCAATGAACCCTCCCAGCAAATGAGTCTAAAAATAACATAGCTCAGGATGGTGATTGCATTGTGAGGGATAGTATATGGTTGGATCGATGCCAAATATGTAGAAATAAGCTTGGGAGTCCTTATTTATAATCCTCCAATGAATAGACAAGCTCTCCACTGAAAAACAAGCCCAAAAATGACTCTAACATATCCTCCTTTGCTGCACCCTGCAACACAACCGAGCTCTAAACAGAAACTGTGTTGTAGCTGAATGAAGTAGCTTGGAAAAAATTTTGGAATGAGGAAATTTAGCCCAAAGAACCTCTCCCTCCTGGAGGATGAGGTAGGGATTTGTGACTAGGAACACCCTTTTGCTAAAGACCACTGCAATCTTGCTAAACAACAAGCGAAAGCAAAGTCTAAACAGACCAAAGAAAATAATAATCCAAGCATGAATAAAAATGGTTTCGCTCCTCTCCATATATATGAAGTGCACCTCTCCACAATGGGTCCCATCCATATGTGCCACCAATATCATGCAAGTTGTCCTCCAATAAAACTCCGCAGTCCATCAAGGAGATACAGTGTATCTAGACAATGCATGTGGACTTGGTCAAATATGATTGAATCAATATGATTCAATCCTATTAACACCTATAGGTGCTTAATCCAACTGCTTATTCTTCCTATTTTCACATGAGGAATGTTATTCTTCCTTCTAAAGAGGTTAAGGGGCCTCCCTACCCATTTTATTCATCTACCTAGAGATAATGCTAAATATAATGTTCCTTGTAGCTTGAGGCTAAAATTTGAGAACATTACAGTCTTCCCCTCCAAAATGTTTCTTGTCTTCAAGCAGCTGTATAGGGAGAGAAAAAATCCTCCCCTTCTCCTCTTGTGGCCTCCTCATCAATAGTCCCCACCACTGCTCAAGATAATCTACAACAAATCTGACCTCTAATGTCTCCTCCCAAAGATGCATAACCAAATGGCTCACATCATGAAAAGGTGGAAGGTGTAAGTGGAAACCTTCTTGTTTTCCCATGGCCTCTGCAATGTAGGATTGATGATCAAAATGGGGAATATTATTCCCAATAATTGACTCCCTCACGCATGCTATCATCCAAATAAAATGAGAAATTCTAGGTAGCTCATCAAAGAAATCCTCCACCCTGGTTTTATGCAATGTGTTGGGGCTGAATGGAGAGTTTATAATTTCCCATCCAATTATTTTCTCTCTCCATTTGTGGTAAGTATAGGGGAGTTGCTGATATTGGGCTGAAATGTCACAGCCTCCAAAAATCGCCCAATCTACCCCATCGAACAATTCAGCCATAAAGTGCCTCTTAGAAGAACTTAGGTTCTTCAAATGGCTTCTCCCACAAGAAGACAAGAGATGTGATGTGGTAATCATGGCTTTCCCATTGCTCCTCCTGAAACATACAACATGTAAAGTTGGGAGGATAATACTCCCAATGGGCATCTCCAACTCATAGTCCACTCTCCAAACAAAGCTTCTCATGAACATTAAAACATCAACAACACATGGAAGCAAAGAAAATTGGAAACAAGTTGTCATATGAAAACTGGAAAGTGGATCAAAGTTCCACGCATGGAACCTATGTAGTTTGTTGTCGACATAAATTTTCACTCCTAGAGACAGCCTAGAGTTTCCATAGACCAGTTCCTAGGACATCTTATCATAGCAAGGAGCGTATAATATAACTTGGGTGTCAATCCAAAGGCTCTCCTGCTATCTCTTGTAAAAAATGAAATTGATTTCAAATGGGACCAGAACTCACAGAAACTACCACAGGGAAAGTAATGTTGCAGGGACAAAGTGCAAAGCTCTAACACAAAAGCATCAGACAATTAAGAGACAATTTACTGTAAAGAGGGCCGATTCAAGTAATATGTCACAGAAATTAAATATCAGAAGGTGTATGCAATGTAAGAAATATAAGAAGATATTAGTTAACTTTGGTCTGATACCCAGATACACAACAGAACCATATATGGGCTTATCAATCTAAGAATCCATACATGATAATGGCATTTTAAAAGCACCCTCCCAATGCAACTAATATAGCAGAAAGATGGATGAAATGACCATGAAATAGTATATCATGCCTGAGCCATATTTAAAGCGCTTGACTGATACAAGTATGGGTATCAACTAGGATAAATCCTTACCTAAAATCAATGAGCCACTCGCATTCCAGTACATGATACAAGAAGATGGATAAAATAAAATGTTGTATTAAACACATAAAAGGAAGTTACATACTGTGGGATACCAAAGACGAGAATCCTCTAATACAGATAGAAATCCTCCTCACTGAGACCCTACGGGCTCTGAGCCTTCATACAAGAGCTTATACAAAATGTATACAAAAATTCCTTTCACTACATAATTCTCTGATAAAAATATGGAACCCTTACAATGTCATTCTTCCCGGTTTTTATAGAGGAAGAAGATGAGAAACTCATAAAATAAGTAGGTGAAAATAATTAATTATTTCATTTAAACAAAATGGCGGAAACATTCGCGCCCATATTGCTGAGTAACTATGTTGTACTATATGTACTCTATGACCTGCCTTCAGAAATAAATGCATTGAGTAGAAAAATCCACTCAGGGATGCAGCATACAGATGAAATTACTTAAATTATCTGTCCTTTTCTGAGAGGCAATCTTGCTGAAATTGATCTTGGAGGGCGTAAATCTCTTCTGCCTTCTAACTCTGGATTGGAATTTGAAATCTTTCATTCCGGACGCCGAAGTTATTTATCTTCAACTGACACTCTTTGCCACGTCATTAAAATTTCTATCTGTGAAATCTGCCTTTTAAATTACTCTAGAGGGTTTGATAGCTTTCGATCTCTGCTCTCTAAATGGCACTCATATTTCTACAACTACCGGGATCTTCTTCATAAATTTTCCTTCTGCAAGCCAATCTTTAGATGCATCTTCGATTTTTGTAATGGAGGTAGAGATTAATGGCAATTTCTCATCGCTGCAACCTGCAAAACCGACAAAAACATTAAAGAAAACTAGACACAAGGGTGGTGGAGGCGGTCGTGACTACGGAATTGATGACGTAGATTGGGAGAAATTGCGAGGAGATGCAGGGTGGCAATGAAATATACAGTGGAATGAAAATGAATGAACGAGGTGGAGATACATAACATAAACACTGTAATGTGATATGTAAACAGAGTATATGAATGGTGGAGGCGAATGCAAATGACACGTGAGCGTACGAAAGGCTAAGAGAAAGGGACACCGTGGAGGCGGACTTGGTCAATCAATGGGATTTATGAACAAATCTAGGCCATACGATAAAAAATGAAATCAACAGTTAATACTTCATCGGAGGGCGACGGAATAGCGAGCCTGGGGTATTGTTCACTGGGACTAAAATTCTCGCAGCTTGCAAGAGTGGCAGCCGTTGGATGGAGCGCTCAGTATCAGATGGCTCACGTTAATTTCGCTGCGCGTCCGGGATCGAACGTTAACGCGTGAAATGGGGCGGTATTGGAACAGTGGCCTGGGATGCGTGGTGCATAACGTGTGGAATCGCTGTGATTTGCGGAATACCGCCTGCCCTCGAAAGGCGGTGCGAAATAAACAGGCTGGTTTTAAGCGGTGGTTTTTAGGGCGCGTGGACCACAAAGGTAGTGCGCTATGGTACGTTGATTTATGTTCGATCGGATGGTTCAAAGCATGCCTAATAACCTTATATGATAAGCACATTTTGGTCTGGCACAAGGTCTTGGGGTTGGGTCATGTGGAATAGAAAATCAGATGGGCTAGGGCCAGAAGGGCTAAACCTTGAATACTCTTGGGCGCGAGCTTTCAGACTTGCACAATGTAATTTGGAGGCACAAGACGATGACGATAGGTGGAAAATGAGTTCCTTAGGCCACGGTAGGGAGTTCAAAAGGTTCAAACGGGACTAATGGCCAAGAAATTTAATGGGGAGGGTTGATATGATCAACATTGGCTCAATCTGGGGACGGCATGTTCATCCCTGGATGTGTCGCAAACTGCACAGACCTCCTGATCATAATCTGTGTAAACTCTGTTCTTCAACCCCTCTTACTTTTCACTTTATGAATCATCTGCACACCCACCCTATTTAAACAAAAACTGTAACAAAAACTAATATACAGTATGATACATCAGGCGTTTTCAGCCTGAATCAAAATTGAAAGTAGTGCTTGAGAAATTGACCATTTACAGGGGCATCAAGTAAGTCGCCCTGTATGTTTTCAAACATAAAATTATTATTTCCTCCCTGTTCCATGATTTTAAATGTGCCGAACCAGAGAGGGTCAAACTTACCATGTTTTCCTTTTTCATCCTTTCGAACATCCCATCTGAGCACCAGATCACCAATCTGCAATTTTCTGTCTTTTGCATGCTGGTCAAATATATGTTTCATTCTCTCTTGATATTCAGCTAATATTTGGTTCACTTGGTTCTGTGTTTCCTCTAATTCCACCAATTGATTGATCCTCCTGATCATATCATCAGGTTCCTCCTGGCTTTCTTGCACGAAACGTGCCACTGGTAAGGCCAGCTGCACAGGAAACACTGCTTCTCATCCATATACCAACTCATAGGGAGATTTCCCAGTTGCTCTCTTGCTGGTGATTCTGTTCGCCCATAGAGAAAATTTCAATTGGGAATCCCAATTTTTCTGATTTTCATTTATAGTTTTCATCAAGGCCCTCACCAAAGTTTTGTTGGAAGACTCTACCAAGCCGTTCCCCTGTGGATAGTAGGTTGTGGAATGATTTAGTGCAATATTATATTGTTGACAGAAATTCAAAAATTTTGCAGATTTTAAGGCCTGTGCGTTATCAGTCACTATTCTAGCAGTGCAGCCAAACCTGGATATGATGCTTTCTTCCATGAACTTTATGATGACAGTTTCAGTAGCATTCCTTGTAGGTATGGATTCCACCCATTTTGTAAAATAATCTGTGGCAGTTAATATCCATTTATGTTTTCCACTTGAGGGTGGATGTATTTCACCTATAAAATCTATTCCCCACTGCTGAAATGGTTCGTTAACATGAACAGGAATCTAGGGCAGAGCTGCCAACTTCTGTTTCTAAGCAAATTTCTGACACTTATCACATGCTCTGACCCAAGTGAAAACATCTCCAAATAATTTTGGCCAGTAGAAACCATCCTTCAGGATTTTATGAGCTATAGCCCTCCAGCTTTAGTGTCCTCCACAGATTCCTTCATGAAATTATAGCATTATACTTTCTACTTCATCCTCTGTAAGGCACAGGAGTAGGATTCCATAAGTATCTCTCCAATATAGTTTCCCATTAGCAACTATGTACTTTTGTGATTTCAATCTTAAAGCCCTGTATTTTTCTTTATCACAACTTGGAGGACAACTGAGTGTCAAAATATATTCAACTATTTCTTTGTACCAAGGACTAGTGAGATACTTCATGTGTACTTTCTAAGTAGCCATCTCCAGCCCTTGCTACTCTTTTTCTTTCACAGAATCTTCATTTGAAATCATAGACAAATTTATGCCTAGAGCTTGATAGTTCGATTCGGATAACATTTTAGCAAGCCCCTGTCCTTTAACCAGCTTAGTAGGCCTGATATCCAAATCATATTCTTGTATCTTTGCAATCCACCTCCCTCTTTTTCCTTCACTATCTCCCTGAATGAGAATGTCTTTGACAACTACTGTAGGGACATATGCAGTAATGTGAGATTGCAAAACATACATTCTAAAGGCTTTGAGGGACTTCACCAGGGCATATGCCTGATTTTCTAATATATTATATTTCAGTTCTGCATCATGGAGCACTTGGCTGAAAAGGGCAATAGGCTGCTCATACCCATCTTCATTTTTCTGTAATAAAACTCCAGCTACTGTATGAGGTGAAGCAAAAGAAAAGATCATAAATGGTTTAGTATAATCTGGCCCAGCTAGCACAGGAGCTTCAGCAAATGCAGCTTTAATTCTAGCAAAGGCCTCCCGTGATTCTTGTGACCATTTCATCTCATTATTCTTCTTTAGCATATCTGTTATATGCCTAACTATCTCAGCATAGTTAGGAATAAATCTTCTCAGAAAATTTATACGACCTAAAAATATCTGCACTTCCTTCTTATTTCTAGGGAGAGGGATGCTATTTATAACCTCTACTCTTTTGGGATCTATCCTTACCCCATCTTTAGTTACAATATGCCCCAAAAGTTTGCCTTCCTCTAATGCAAATAAATATTTTTGCGGATTAAGAGAAAGACCATACCTTCTACATTTTTCAAAAGTTCTTTTTAAATGCTCAATGTGTTCAGCATCATTTTTTGAAAACATTGTAATATCATCAAGGTACACTACCAGAAATTTATCTTGATCCCCAACAAAAGCAATATCCATAGCCCTTTGAAACGTGGCTCCTGCATTAATTATCCCAAAAGGCATCCTGGGATACATAAATGCACCCCATGGTGTGGTGAATGTAGTTTTCTTCTGATCCTCCGGAAGTACAGCTACCTGGTTATACCCGGAGAAACCATCCATCATTGACATTCTAGAGGCTCCAACCACTTTCTGCAGGATGTGGTCCATCTTGGGCAGTGGATAATTATCTTTTAAAGATTCTCTGTTTAAATTCCTGAAATCCACACATAGCCTTATTTCTCCATTTTTCTTTCGGACAGGGACCAAGTTATCAACCCATTCTGAGTACCTTAATGGCACAATTATTTTGGCCTTTAGCAACTTCTTGATTTCTTTTCCAATGGAGGGAAGCAGGAGAGGATTTATCTGTCTAAGCTTCTGCTTATAAGGTTTTTCATCTTCCCTCAGAGGAATTTTATGCTACATTATACTAATATCAAAAGTTTTAAAGTCCTGATAGGACCATGCAAATACATCCTTGTATGACTAAAATAGTTTCAAGTATTTTTCCTTATATTCCTTTGGGACCTTCTTGGATAATTTTACAATTTTGGGTTCAACCTCAGTACCCAGATTCAGATCTTCCACTTGATCTTCCTCTACCACTTTACTAGGCTGGAAAGGGACATCATTTTTATCAAATAATCTTTCTAGAGGCACTAACCTTCTCGGGATGACATTTCCTTTCAGTTGCAGCACTTTACTACCTGCCATCTTCTCTTCCCAATTATTTTCTGAAACATTCTCAGCCTCATCTTCTTCACAATCATCAGTCTCCATGTTGGAGAACTCCCCCACTGTCTCCAGAAATCTCTTCATCTATTCATCATCCTCAAATACCTGCCAGTGCTTGATGTTGTCCGGAATTTATGGTCTATAATGTACCTCGAATTCATACCTCAAGAGAGGGTTCTGAGGAGGATGAAATGTACTGGCAGCTACAGCAAGAGAATCCGCCATTCTATTCTTCTCTCGGGGCATGAACTGAATATTGAATGCCAAGAAGAAGTTCTCCACCATGTCCCATACTTCATTTCTATAAGCTCTCAGCCGTGGATGTTTAGTTTGACATTGATTTCTGACCTGTATGACCACCAGCTCAGAGTATCCCAGGACCTTTAAACACTATATGCCCATGCTCCTGGCTATTTGTAATCCCAATAGTAGTGCTTCATATTCAACTACATTATTAGTAGCTTCGTATTCCAATTTAAATGACAGTGGGACCCATTTTCCTGTAGGAGAGATTAATAATAATCCAGTCGCATTACCTTCTCTTGAATTTGCTCCATCCAATTGTGGAGTCCATACTCTTTCTTCATGGTCATCTAAAGGCTGCTCAGTCTTGATTTGATAGAATGATGGTTCCTGAGCAAAGTTTTGTTCTTCTTCCAGCATCAAGCATGAGAAATCTCCTTCTTTACTGTAGACTGGTGAATTCTCTGAGCTGTCAGCCTTAGTCACCATCTTGATGAATCTGGTTTCTCTGTATAACCTCCTCTCCTGGCCACCAAAAATAGGGATAGTGGCATAGGTTAAATCCAATTTGAGTGACCCACCAATTTTTTTTCCCCAGGACCTTGACAACAACATGCTAAAGCGAGCTGGGATGTCAGCCACCACAATGTCCATTACTACACTTTTTGTTGGAATTTGGGCCAGATTGACCACTAAATCCTTAATCATTCCCAAGCATTTAAATCTTTTGGAATCGAATGAATATAGGTCTTTATATGGACGTGTGATTTGTAGTCCTAGTTGTTCCATGACTGACAGAGGCATAAGATTATGGGAAGCTCCATAATATAACATACAATTATGCAACAACAAGTCATGGATCACTAGAGACACATAGAAGGGAGGAGTACAAGGATCTATCTCCTCAACATGAGGGCCAAACACAACCATGGGTCTTTCTTCTTGAAGATTAAGACTGTTTGGAGTTATTGGTGCTTCAGGAGGGAACAATAAAGAAGTGACTTGAGATTGATATGCAGGTTGTTTCAATAGTTCAGTCAAAGGGACTGGGATTTTGACTTTCTCAAGTTCTTTTTGCAAATTGAAAGCAGGAGGGGGATTTTCTATTACAAATTATTTTGACTCTTTATTTTCAGCTGAAGGTTTAACTTCTTTTGATACGGACTCAACATTAGGAGGAGTGACTACTTTTGAAGAAGAAGGAATTTGATCATTAGACTGCAAAGGTTTGTTCAGAGGACTCTTACCTTTTTCTGTGGCTTTCTGTATCGTTGACTCCTTTTGAAGTGATAATTCCTTTTGAAGTGGCTCCTCTTCTTGATCTTGAGTCCGAGTTCTCTTCCTTGAAGATCTGAGATCATATTTTCTGTTAAAATGTGCTTGCATGAAATCATTAAACTGTTTGCAATAGTGATCAATTTCTGCATCTTCTATGTCTCTGAGCTCTTCTCCTTCTTCATGCAATGGGCATTCAACTTCATCATTGTTAGAGAAAGCAAGATTTTCATCTTGCAGTTCATAGGCAACATCTTCAGTGGAGTCATCTACTGGACCTTCCAAGTATAATGGGTGTGGAACTTGATCTTGTTTCTCCTTTGCTTCCCTTGGAAATATTTGCAGGGGTGGCTTCCTATACTGAGGATTGTAACCCCTGTTTGGAGCATTCTGGAAATTCTTGGAGGCTACATTCTTGGTCTCCAATTCAAGCTTGACTAGTTTATTAGAAATATTCTTAATCATTTTTTTCATTTCTTCAATTCTATCTGAGTCCTTATCCTGATTAGAAGTAGATACTTCCTCTTTAACCCTTCTTTTGGTATCCTGTTTGAATTTCCCTTTTAATTTTCCAGTGGAGGAAAAATTTTCTTCCAACTCAAGAGTGTCTGACTTAGCACCATCTAGGGTGGCAGGCTTCCTTTCCCTGAGATAGAAACTGAAATCTGAGTCAAAGGCTGCTATGAAAACGACTTTGGTAGCATTCTGATGAGGCTTCATATCAGCAGGGAGATTTAGATATAACTTATTGAATCTCTTGATAAATTCTGACACCGCTTCATTATTTTTTTTCTTGAGTGTATTGAACTCAGTAAGACACTGTCCATGGTCTTTCGTTTCTCCCCATTTCCTAAGAAAGGTATTTTCCATATTGTCCCAAGTGGTTATGGAATGGTTTCCTAATGTTTTGAACCATTTTCTGGTCTCACCGTCCAAATATTGCACAAATAGTCTTAAGACTACATCCAAATGTTCTACATTAAAGTTCTCTGCAAAAGAGCAGAAGGTATCAAGATGTTTCTGAGCATCAATTTCATTTTCCCCAGTGAATATGGGCAGGATCTTCAAATAATCTTGTGGCATATCATTCAGCGCTTGAGGTAATGCCAGGGGAGCATACTTGTTTAATAAAAAAGCTGGAACATTAGCCATTGGAGGAGGTGGGGGTTGTGCAACAATCTGATGTGCAAAGGGAGGAAGAGGAGGAGGTGGGAGTGGAGTATGAATAACAACAGGAATATACTGCATAGTAGTTTGAGGCGTAGATGGGAACAATTCACGGTTAACAGCAGCTACTTTGGTGACTTCTTTAACCTCTTTGACCTCAGGGGTATGGTGAAGATTAGCTTTAATCCTAGCACTTCCCCTGGGTGGGCTATCTGAATAATATTCTGTGTCTCCCACAGTGGAGTCGAGATTTTCTACTTGGATTTCCTCAGAAGAAGAGGATGGATAATATTCTACAGAATATTCGAGGATTTCAGCACGGACTGACTTCTTTTCTTTCCAAATTCTTCTGTGTATAATCTTCTAAGGGTCAGACACTGAAGGTGTCTTTGACAGTGATGTATCTGACCTCAAATGTGGCTTACAAAGAGCCAGGAATACAAATAGATTTAGCAAATAAACAACAGTGGAGTGGAGTCACCAAGGTGAGAGATATACAACTCTTCAACTCTCTGTGCTCACCTGATTAGAGAGTGAATATGATTTGTTGAGGCCCAGGGATAATGATTTTCTTAACTTTGATCCCCGACAATGGCACCAGAAAGAATGTTGTCGACATAAATTTTCACTCCTAGAGACAGCCTAGAGTTTCCATAGACCAGTGCCTAGGACATCTTATCATAGCAAGGAGCGTATAATATAACTTGGGTGTCAATCCAAAGGCTCTCCTGCTATCTCTTGTAAACAAGGAAATTGATTTCAAATGGGACCAGAACTCACAGAAACTACCACAGCGAAAGTAATGTTGCAGGGACAAAGTGCAAAGCTCTAACACAAAAGCATCAGACAGTTAAGAGACAATTTACTGTAAAGAGGGCCGATTCAAGTAATATGTCATAGAAATTAAATATCAGAAGGTGTATGCAATGTAAGAAATATAAGAAGATATTAGTTAACTTTGGTCTGATACCCAGATACACAACAGAACCATATATGGGCTTATCATTCTAAGAATCCATACATGATAATGGCATTTTAAAAGCACCCTCGCAAAGCAACTAATATAGCAGAAAGATGGTTGAAATGAACATGAAACAGTATATCATGCCTGAGCTGTATTTAAAGTGCTTGACTGATACAAGTATGGGTATCAACTAGGATAAATCCTTACCTAAAATCAGTGAGCCACTCGCATTCCAGTACATGATACAAGAAGATGGATAAAATGAAATGTTGTATTAAACACATAAAAGGAAGTTACATACTGTGGGATACCAAAGACTAGAATCCTCTAATACAGATAGAAATCCTCCTCACTGAGACCCTACGGGCTCTGAGCCTTCATACAAGAGCTTATACAAAATGTATACAAAAAATGCCTTTCACTGCACAATTCTCTGATAAAAATATTGAACCCTTACAATGTCATTCTTCTCGGTTTTTATAGAGGAAGAAGATGAGAAACTCATAAAAGAAGTAGGTGAAAAAAATTAATTATTTCATTTAAACAAAATGGCAGAAAAATCCATGCCCATATTGCTGAGTAACCATGTTGTATTGTATGTACTCTATGACCTGCCTTTAGAAATAAATGCATTGAGTAGAAAAATCCCCTCAGGGATGCAGCATAGAGATGAAATTACTTAAATAATCTGTCATTTTCTGAGAGGCAATCTTGCTGAAATTGATCTTGGAGGGCGTAACTCTCTTCTCCCTTCTAACTCTGGATTGGAATTTGAAATCTTTCATTCTAGAAGCCGAAGTTATTTATCTTCAACTGACACTCTTTTTCACGTCATTAAAATTTCTATCTTTGAAATCTACCTTTTAAATTACTCTAGAGGGTTTGATAGCTTTTGATCTCTGCTCTCTAAATGGCAGTCATATTTCTGCAACTACCGGGATCTTCTTCATAAATTCTCCTTCTGCAAGCCGATCTTTAGATGCATCTTCGATTTTTTTAATGGAGGAAGAGATTAATGGTGATTTCTCATCACTGCAACCTGCAAAACCGATAAACACGTTAGAGAAAACCAGACACAAGGGCAGTGGAGGTGGTCGTGACTATGGAATTGATGACGTAGACTAGGAGAAATGGCGAGGAGATGCAGGGTGGCAATGAAATATACAGTGGAATGATGATGAATGAACGAGGCGGAGATACATAACATAATCATTGTAATGTGACACATAAACAGAGTATATGAATGGTGGAGGTGAACGAAAATGACACGTGGGCGTACGAAAGGCTAAGCGGAAGGGAAGTCGTGGAGGCGGACTTGGTCAATCAACGAGATGTATGAAAAATTATGGGCCATATGATCAAAAACGAAATCAAGTGTTAATACTTCACTGGAGGGGGACGAAATAGCGAGCCCGGGGTACTGTGCACAGGGACTAAAATTCTCGTAGCTTGCGAGAGTGGCAGCCGTTGGATGGAGTGCTCAGGATCGAATGGCTCACGTTAATTTCGCTGCACGTCCGGGATCGAACATTAACGCGTGAAATGGGGTGGTATTGGAGTGGCCTGGGACGCGTGGTGCATAACGTGTGGAATCGCTACGATTTGCGGAATACTGCCTACCTTCAAAAGGCGGTGCGAAATAAATAGGCCGGTTTTAAAGGGTGGTTTTCAGGGCATGGGGACCACAAAGGTAGTGCGCTATGGTACATTGATTTGTGTTCGATCGGATGGTTCAAAGCATGCCCGATAGCCTTATAGAATAAGCACCTTTTGGTTTGGCACAAGGTCTCGGGGCTGGGTCATGTGGAATAGAAAATGAGATGGGCTAGGACCAGAAGGGCTAAACCTTGAATACTCTTGGGTGCGAGCTTTCAGACCTGCACAATGTAATTTGGAGGCACAGGACAATGATGATAGGCAGAAAATGAGTTCCTTACGCCATGGTAGGGAGTTCGAATGGTTCAAACGGGACTAATGGCCAAGAACTTTAATGGGGAGGGCTGATATGATCAACACAGTGCATCCCATTATTTCCTCAAAAAATAATACAACAAGTGCGCTCCTAGCCACTTGTTTTCTGCCACAGTCATCTCATAAGATGGAATCATGAACATACAATTTGGTGCCAATGGTGTACACCAAGAATCATGTGGCTTCCCCCACAAACGACCAAATAAATAGCCAATCTCAATGCCACAAGTAGCTCTAAGTACATCATCATATAATATGCAAGAAGGGACAATCCTTCTTGGTACAACATGTTGTTCATATAAATAAAAGAAGTACAAAAAATAAAGTGAAATTGTACATCCTCCATCATGTATTTGAGACCTTGAGCTGAAATGGCTCAACCAGAAATTTTCCCTCACCTCAAAGGAGTAGGGAGGTGGTTGTGACCTCCTCTCTATCACCATATGGGCTATGCATCTCTCCATATGATGAAATATGTCATGCCGGATGCCCCTCAAGTGAAATCCTCTGCCAAAGAAAGATATGCATTATAATGCATGGAAAGGAAGTCCTCATGTGCTGCATGAAGCAGCTTCTCCTTAAGCTTAGAAGCTACAGTCAAGAAGACTCTACCATAATAATAGATGACCACATCATCCACCTTATACTCATCATCTCTATCTGGGTCATCAAGAATCATACATGCACCTAGATCCTTGGAGTACTATACCAAGAGTTGAGATCTCCGATATGGATCAATCCTCCCAAGAGATAGCCTTGGTGATTTGGCATATGAAGGTATCCTCATGCTCATGCCTGCTACTTCAAAATACCCCATGCCAAAGTCCCCTGCCAAACTCTTCACCTCTCCAAAATCCAACAGTGGTTAACTGAAAGACAAGATGTATCTCATCAACTGTAGATATGGTGGCCTCCCTAGTGGAATGCCTCGATGTAGTGAGACATCAAAATCTGAAGTGGACTATATATATGAGTGCACTGAGTTTTCCTTCTCTTCACTGCACAGTGCAGTCCCCTCCTTATGTGAAAAAATCTCCCGAAATAGATAAGGGTGAATGCTCATTATCCCTTGATGTTGATCCTTCTCCTCTTCTTCCATATATGAGACTACCTCATCCTCAATGAGAGACCCTTGATCTTGGTCATCTCTTGAAGGAGGGAACTCCATGCCTTCACAAATAGAAGAGGATTATTCATGAAGTGGGGATCTTGCCCTTGGAAAAATATCATACATGTTTTTATCCCCTTTAAAAATATGCAATGGAGTTGGCTTAATAGGTCTCTCCAACTCATGCAAAGTGTTTGAGTTTTTTTTTTTTTTCAACAAATGATGGTTCACAATGTTTCCTATCAAATCTTCTCACCAGTTCTTTAGTGAATCCAACATAAGTTTTTACATTTTCATGAAAAAATGAAGTAAAATCTTTAAACCACCAATTATGGGCCATACCTTTGAGGTACATTGTTGCTACTCTGATGGCCTCCTTCTCTAAAACTTGGTGTAACTAAAAATAGGAATATAGCTCTTCTACCCAAGCTTTGGCTGTGCACTCTGCTGATCTATCAAAGTGAGATAAGAATATTATACCTCTCTTACTTCTTTCGTGGCTACTAGATATTGCCTCTTTGAGTTTTCAAAACCCTTGGGAGTCCAAGTGCTCCTTGAATCTCCATGATTGAGATTCATACTCCTGAAGATAGTCACTCAAGGTCTCCTCTCTTGGTGCATCTTCTTCCTCCATCCTTCTTGCAGTAAATTTGGGCAATAGAATGCACTGTGGATCTGCATGTGTGGCTAAATGCTCACACCCACCATATGAATAGCTAGGGCTTTCTTCAAACCCTATAATAAATCTTCTACACTCCTCCCCTTTCATCTCCTTTAGATCTTCTCTGATATTCTTCATATCTTGGAAAAGAAGTAGGGAGATCCTCTCTTCCTTGATTCCTCCAAATAATGGAGTCATGCTTTTGTTTCTTTTTCACAACTTCTCTTTTCTGTGAGAAGCTTCTCCTCATGATGGCATAATGTCTTGGATGCATAGGGTGAGCCAAGATTATTCTCTGATACCATTGTAGTATCCGAAAAGGGAAAATGCAGTAATACTTCACACAATATAAGAACTTACAGCAAGATAAATAATAAAGTCTAAGTACACATTAGAATATGCAGAAAGAGCTGAGCCATTTTATTATTGGATAATATTCATCTACACAAGTACAAAATGTAGGTAGATCTAGCCAAAAAGATGAGCTAGGATCACCCTGAAAACATGCATACAACATGTACAACGTAACTATGGAGGCACTGAAGTAAATACTACGTAGTCTTTTTAGATGAAAATGAGCATATAAGTGCAGGAAGAAAAGGAGAATGAAAATATACTCAAATCCTGAGCTCTGATGATGCCAAGATTCAAGATCTGGCCAATGTGATGGATTCTCAAGATAACCCAGAAAGGATTTTCCATATCTGCAACTTTGGAAAAATCACCTCCCCAGGGTTTGATCCTTGATCTGCTAGGAAATAAAAATCTGAAGCTAGATCTGCAGAATAGATGGCTGAAATGTGTGGTCATATCATATCTATGCTTGAAGGATTGATCCCTTCCTTATATCTATGAGCTAGAAGCTCTAGATCTAGCTTCTCAATTCTCCAATGATGATTGCAGTTACTGCAACACAACTTCCTCTAGATAGAAACTGCATTGTAGCTGAAGGAGGTAGCTTGGCCAAATTTTCGGAATGAGGAAATTTAGCCCAAAAAACCTCTCCTTCCCTGAGGATGAGGTAGGGATTCCTTACCAGGAACACCCTTGTGCTAAACAACACTGCAACCCTGTTAAATAGCAAGAGGAAGCAAAGTCTAAATAGACCAAAGCAAATAATAATCCAAGCATGAATAAAAATGGTTGCCCTCCTCTCCATATATAGAAAGTGCACCTCTCAACAATGGGTCCCATCCATATGTGCCACCAAGCTCATGCAAGTTATCCTCCAATAAAAATGCGCAGTCGATTAAGGAGATACAATGTATCTAGATAGTGCATGTGGACTTGGTCAAATATGGCTGAATCAATATGATCCAATCATGTTCACACCTATAGGTGCTTAATCCAGCTCCTTATTCTTCCTCTTTTCACATGAGGAATGTTATTCTTCCTTCTAAAGAGGTTAATGGGCCTCCCTATCCATTTTATTCATCTACCTAGAGATAATGCTAACTATAATGTTCCTTTTAGCTTGAGGCTAAAATTTTGGAACATTACAGACCCCCTATGGAACATAGTTTTAGACATGCATTTAATTCAAAAATTCCATCCCCTTCAACTCGTCTAGAAACTCACACGTGTGAGAGAAATTCCAAAAAAAATTCTTCTTTCCTTCGCTACGGTTTACTCCTTGATGTCTTGTCCTTCCCTCTTCTTTTCTTTCCTTATTATAAAATATCAAACTTGAGATGGTGAGGTTCCAAATGAGGTTGAAAATGTCTATATATATTTTTGAGATTCAATAAGAAAATTTCAACACCCACGCCTAGTTGCATTAAGCACCCAGACTAGGGTGGGGCCCACAGTGCTATTTTTGGGTGCAAGTCTATTTTGGTTATCCATTAATTAAGATGGACATTAAACTATAATATATTACCAATTTTGACTTGAAAATGAAAGTGATAAATTTAGTTAGTTAGTGCATTTTGAGTTAGAGGTAGTTGGTGAGGCACACAGAGTAATTCTAGTTGTAACAAAGTTCGAAGTGCAGTGGAGCATGAGTTAATCAAAGTTGTAAATAGTTTAACTCAGTTAATTGATTTAAATTGAGTTGTGGTAGTTGTAACTAAAAATAAACTACAGAGAGATCAAGTGAATTAAATATTAATTAATTCACAATCAGTGATATCACATGCAATTGAGGATTTACTATTATTATCTGCATGGATGTCAAATCCAGTGGATACCCAATTGAGTTCTAAGTGAAAGGGAAGTTGACTATTAGTTGTAGGATTATTGGCTTGAACACATGCAACCAAACACCCATTTTTGGGTGCCCATGATAATTGCGCAGTCAAGGATGGCCAAAATTAGTATATTTTAGGGATATATTCCATCAGGGATTGCGTAAGCAAGGCAGACTGTCTAGAGGCTGCGAATTGGCTACCTATTGGTCAGCTTTGCATATGACAATGTGATACAATTAGCTGAGTATTGGAGGGATCTTATGAGAAATGCTTTGTATGTAATTTTTTCATGATCCATGCTTAATATACAATAGAAGATAGTGGGGATTTTAGCTTTAAGCTTTCCCTGGGAAATTATTTGCGTTGTGTGTGATTGATCTTTCTTCATGTTCATGTGATTAGAGATTGTGTTTTTAATTCCACAAAATATTGTAGAAGCAATTCAGTATTTAACTTTAGTACATTGTTAGATGGGGTGAATCCATGATATACATGCATGTTGTATAAATTCTACATGGTATCAAAGCACAAGAGATCGTAGAAGTGAAGTAGGAGTTGAGTTTGTGACTCGATAGAATTCGAATTCAAAAAAGGACTTCCTTGGTGCTACAGCTGATTCAAGATCGAAATGGATTTCAATGGCTTGAGGTTGGACTATGCACTCGAGGGCAGCTTGAACTATATTTATTGGAAGGACAGGATGGAGGTAGTACTCGAAGACAATGGATTAAAGGAATTCATTGACACTAATGCTCCTAAACCAGCTATGGCATATGCTGCAAACCTTGATGCATGAAAAAATAAAGTGGCTAAGGTGAGGAGGTTCCTGTTGGAGGGAGTACGAGACCACATTATCTCAAGCCTCCATGGGAGAGCCACACCATATGTAATGTGGAAGTCTTTGAAAAATCTATTCTAAAGTAGAAACAACCATAGGAAATTGGCACCCAAAGATAAACTTAGGAAGATGAAGATGGAAAAGGGAAATACCATTCCAAACTATCTAACAAAGTTTGTCCAATGTCGGGATGAACTGGGGAGCATTTGAATAACAGTTGTTGATGATGATTTGGTGAGCTTCGCTCTCTGAAGACTTCCAAAGAGGTGGCTTAGTTATCAAGACTCTGTCAATGGAAGGGAAAAAATTCCAGATTTGGAATGACTGTGGCCAGATTTGGTGTAGGAGGAGTTCAGACAGAACACCAGAGATGGATATTCATCTAAGAATGAGGATGAAGTGGATTTTTCTTTGGCTACCAAGGCAAGGAAGGTGAAGGGGAAGAAATTCCATTCTAAATCTGAGTCCAAGAATGGAGAGAAGCAAGACATGTCCAAGGTTAACTACTTTCCCTATCACGAGCATGGACATTTTTCTACTAACTCTCCACAAAATAAGAAGAACAAGAAGGCTGGAGGATCTGTAGTTTTTGAGGCCCTTGTCTCACAATTTGAGCTTGACTTCTCATTGATCACATGCATGGTGTCTAGTGCATTGGGATATTTGTGGTATTTTGATAGAGGCGCTTCCTTTCACATAAAAAGAGACAAGGAAATTTTTAGTGACTTGGAGGAGAAAGATCTCGAGATGCATATTGAAATGGGAAACGATGGACCATACACTGCTACCAGGATTGGTACCATTACCTTTTAGAGGTAGTCATGTAAACACTTTCAATTAAAAAATGTAATGCATGTACTAGGTTTGAAGAAATTTTTTGTCTCAATCACAATGTTGGAGGATAGAGGCTATGATGATGTTTTTAGTAAAGGAAAAGCTTTCATGTGACATAAAACAATGGGACAAGCCAAGATGATAGGGATTCAAGTTAAGAATCTCTACAAGCTGGAGGTAGATGACTACGC
The DNA here is from genome assembly GCA_034641835.2 of Pinus albicaulis. Lineage (NCBI taxonomy): Eukaryota > Viridiplantae > Streptophyta > Pinopsida > Pinales > Pinaceae > Pinus > Pinus albicaulis. The sequence continues at coordinate 582,753,667 of CM076569.1, forward strand.
AGTAATGATGGGTAAGGTAGATCAAGTGGTGGGCCAAGATGGAGACGAATTATGACACATGAGATTGGGCCATCTTCACCATGGAGCCTTTAATGTCATGCATAAGATTTCTACTAGTCTTCCCAGGGGTAGACATGCACAGTCAGAAACATGCAAGGGATGTACTATGCGAAAATATGTAAATGCAACGTTTCATGAGGAGGAAAACCGAGCTTCATGGATCCTTGAGAGAGTTCACATAGACGTGTGTGGTCCTTTCTCGATTGCTTCAACAGAAGAAAATAGGTACTATGTAATATTTGTTGATGAATTTTCTTGTAAGTTTTGAATCTTCTTCATGGAGAAGAAATATCGAACATTCTCTAATTTTTGTGAGTTTAAGGTACTAGAGGAGAAAGAGTCAGGGAAGCAAGTGAAGGCTCTTAGGAGCAAAAATAGTGGAGAATACATCTCTAACAATTTCAAGAAATTATGCATAAAAGAAGGAATTCGAAGAGAACTCGTAGCACCTCATAACCCATAGCAGAATGGGGCCAGGGAGAGGAATAACATAACTATTGTGGTTGCATCACGAGCGATGTTGCATGATCAAGGCCTACCAATGCATCTGTGGGAAAAAGCATGCAACACAACAGTACATGTGCAAAACTGTTGTACTCATAGAATACTCTACATGAGTACACCTGAAGAGGCTTTCACTGGTAAGTAACCTAATGTTTCACACTTTAATATTTTTGCCTCATTTATTTATGTGCATGTGACCAAGGATGACAGGAAGAAGATGGAACCAAAAACTGAGGTTGGGATTTTTGTGGGGTACATTGAAATACCCCATAATTATCGTGTGTATTTGACAAACAACAGAATTCTTGCAGTGCAATGGGGTATAAAATTTGACAAGGAGAAAGCCTCGTGGTTGTCTCTTGAGAGGGAGTTGGACTTGCATGCAAAGGAGGAACTATTAGTTCCCAAGGATGAGTCTCAAGATGTGGATCAACCACATGAGGAGGTTCATGAAGTGGAGGAAAACCTTCATGTAGAGCCATCCATTAGAAATGGCAGAAGACGCACCACAGAAGCTGATATATTGAGACTTGTTGTTGCAGAGAATGTAGGAGCCCCTACTTCAGAATGCAGAAAGAGACAATCTCATGACTGTTTTACTAGATACATGGCTCTTATGAGAAAATTTATTGTGGCTGAACCATCCTACTTTTAGGAAATAGTGCAACATCCAACTTGGGTTGATGCAATGGTTAAGGAGTATGACTCCATTGTCAAGAACAATGCATCGGAGATAGTCTCAAGATATCTTGACAAATCAGTGGTTGGATTGAGATGGATCTACAAGGTAAATCAAGCTGCTGATGGGAGTGTGGAGATATACAAGGCCAGATTTGTGGCCCGAGGATTCTCTTAGATCGAGGGGATAGATTATGATCAGAATTTTTCACCTGTTGCAAGGTAATCTTCCATAAGATCCATCCTTGCACTCTTAGCACAGATAGGTTGGTGCATTCATTGGATGGATGTGAAAACTGAATTTCTCAATGGGATCATTGAGGAAGAGGTGTACATAGAGAAGCCTAAAGGTTTTGATATCTTCAACAGTGAGTCACATGTGTGCCATCTCAAAAGATAACTGTATGTGCTGAAGCAACCACCCCATGCTTGGTACACTCAGATAAACAACTATTTCATCAGACTTGGCTTCACCAAAAGTGAAGAAGATGGAAATCTGTACCAAATTGTGGTTGAGGGGAAGATATTGATTGTTTTTCTATATGTTGATGATCTAGTTTTGACTGGTGATGAGCATCTGATACACTCATGAAATGAGGATCTTTCAAGGGAGTTATAAATGAAGGACATGGGCCTCCTTTATTATTTCCTTGAATTGGAAATATTGGAATGAGATGGTGAAAATTTTGTGTCTTAAGGTAAGTATGCAAAGGAGATACTAGGTAATTTTAACACGGAGAGTTGAAAACCCATTGATACTACTCTTCTAGGAAATTGGAGGAAAGAGGATGGTATTGTGTATAGGTAGTTAGTGGGTTCGCTAATGTATTTGGTGAACATCAGACCTGAAATTTGCTACGTAGTTAACCCGCTGAGTGAAGCTATGGTTAATCCTACCAAGCTCTTTTGGAAGGCGGGGAAGTATGTCCCGAGATAATTGAGGGGTACATCAAAGTATGGTATATGGTACAAACAAATACAGGGTGTGAAGCTGCATGGATTGACTGATGTAGATTGGGTGGGCAGTCCATCGGATAGAAAGAGCACATTAAGAGGTATCCTTAGTATTGGATCGATAGCAGTTTCCTAGTACAATAGGAAACAACGATTTGTGGCTCTCAGTTTAGGTGAAGAAGAATACATGGCATCAATTTAAGCTACATGTGAGGTTATCTGGATGAGAAAGATCTTGGTTGGTTTGTTTGGTTCTCATATGGATCCGACAGTGATTCATTGTGACAATCAGAGTTGCATTAAACTCTTGATTAATCTTTTGTTTTATGATAGGTAAAGGAATATAGATATCTGATACCATCATCTCATAGATTTCTTGTAGAGAAGGATAATTTTGCTTTAGTACATTCCCACAGAAGATCAGGATGCTGATATTTTGATGAAACCGCTCACCAAGGGAAAATTCAAATACCAAAGAGACATAATCAAGGTGAAGGATAATCTCTTTCTTGTTGAGAGGGAGTGTTGAGATTCAACAAGAAAATTTCAACACCTGCGCCTACTTTCATTAAGTACCCACACTAGGTTTGGGCCCACAGTGCTATTTTTGGGTGCATGTATATTTTGGTTATCCCTTAATTAAGATGGACATTAAACTGTAATCTATTCTCAATGTTGACTTGTATCAGTTAACTAAAAGTGATAAATTTATTTAGCTAGTGGATTTCGAGTTAGAGGTATTTGGTGAGGCATGCAGAGTAATTCTATTTGTAACAGAGTTTTAAGTGTAGTGGTGCATGAGTTAATGCAAGTTGTAAACAGTTTAACTCAGTTAAGTGAGTTAAAATTAGTTATGCTAGTTGTATCTGAAGATACACTAGTGAGAGATCAAGTGAATTAAATATTAATTAATTCACAATCAGTGAAATCACATGCAACTAAGGATTTAATATTATTATATGAATGCATGTTAGATCCAGTGGAGACCCAATTGAGTTCTAGGTGAAAGGGAAGTTCACTATCAGTTGTAGGATTATTGGCTTGCACACAGGCAACGAAACACCCGTTTTGGAGTGGTCGTGATACTTGCACAGTCAAGGAAGGCCAAAATTATTATGTATTAGGGATATATTGATTCAGGGATTGTGTAAGGTAGGTCCGCTGTCTGGAGGGTGAGAATTGGCTATGTTTTGGTCAGTTTTTCATATGACAGTGTGAGAAAATTAGCTGAGTACTGGAGGGTCTTGTGAGAAGAGTTTGGTATGTAATTTTTTCATTGTCCATGATTAATATAAAATAGAATATAGTGGGGTTTTTAGCTGTAATATTTCCCCAAGAAGTTATCTACATTGTGTTTGATTGATATTTATTCATGCTCATGTGATTAGCGATTGCGTTTTTAATTCCACAAAATATTTCGAGAAGCAATTCAGTATTTAACTATAGTACATTGTTCGATTGGGTGAATCCAAGATATACATTCATGATGTATAAGTTCTACATATATATCCTTTACAAGAGGTCGAATAGAACTTCACTAGGCCAACTTGTCCCTTCGAGGGCGGACTTGTGCTTTAAATATTTCCAAAACTTAATAGACACAAACTAAATTATTTTACAGGATGCATATTGTCTGTAAGGGTCTTATAATCATGATGTTGACTCTCTTGGCTCATGAAAATATATCTTATGACCTAGAAAACCCTAAAAGCATGAAGACCTTTCCTTTACCTAAAAGGACATCAATAATGAGCATGACACCCATGATTTAAAATAACAAGCTTTTATTTTACTCTTTTGTTTGTTACATGAGATACATATTGAAATGAGTTTAATAAAAATTATGAAGACTGAAAGTAGTTACATTTTCAACACTCCCTCTTAACTATGGAGATATTCATAATTGTACCACTTAGTACAACATCATTCTCAAACTGAAGAGTTCTCATAAAAAGAGTCGAATTGATAAGCTAGTTGTAACCATCATCACTGTGACCAACATTTTCTTTGAGGTCTAACTAGACAAAATCATCTTCTTTCAATAGAATTATTTTGGTAATATTTACATGTGAAACCACACTACCTATTCAAGGAAGATACCACAACCATATTTTCAATAGGTATGCCATTTTAGGACTATTCTTATCTTGGATTCCCAATCCTCAAAGAATATTGGTCCTCTTCAACAACTCTTATCTTGGATACATGTCTCATTCTTAAAGAGTGTCAATACCTCCCCTTTCTTCGATTCTCTCCTCAAGGAAACCACATATGCTTATTCAATCCTCCACCATTTTCTCTCCATGGCATTCACTTAGACTTATAGTTCCTAGTCCTAATCAACAGCATGGCACATGAACAAGAGAATTCACATGTGATGTCCATCATCACTCCCTCTCAACCAGAGAGGATATTGTTGGGTATGTGTTATATTATTTCCACGACTATCCCCATGCACTGTACAGTGCACCAGGAGCAGCAGGGGGATCGCAAGGGGGGTGGCAGCTCCCACTGTTGGGGTCTGGGGTAGCGCCTCGGAAATTTTTTTTTTGGTGTGCGGACCCACTCATAAGTGGACCCATGCATGTTTTGTGCATGATTTTGCACATGGTTTTGGGGTACGATGGTTTTCGGCCCCTGGTATTTTGTAGATCCGGTCAAGGGAACTACGGTTATGTTCTATTCCAAGGTTAATGGATTGGGGTTTACGTATGCTTCGACATGTATATATATGTGTTGTAACACTAAAAGGAATATAATGAAAAATCAAGCTAGTCGTCCCAATTTGGGATCCAGGGGAAGATATCTATGTTTATCTATTTTATGTTTTATGCTCTTGCTATTGTTTATTTTCTATTATAAGATTCATGTGCAGATAATTTCCGTTCAAGGTTAAAACCTACATTTGGTATCAGAGCTATTTCGGCTTCAAGGGGACGCCTTTGCTGCTGAGGGTTTTTTGCTCGGGCCTGAGGTCGACCCTGTTCAGTGGGAGATCTACAGGATTGATTCTTGCGGTGAAAGAAGATGGCGAGCGACAAAAATATAGAGATCGAGAAATTTAATGGTCAGAGTTTTGAGTTATGGAAGCTCAAGATGGATGATCCGCTTGTGGATAAAGATCAGTGGATCACAGTAGATCCAGGTACTAAACCAATGCAATGTCAGATGAAGACTAGAAGAAACTAGATCGGAAGGCTAAGAGCACAATACGGTTGTGTGTCTCAGATTCAGTATTGTTGAATGTATCTGGGGAAGCTACGGCAAAGAATTTGTGGGAAAAACTTGAGAATTTGTACCAATATAAGTCTATGGAGAATAACTTGTTCATGCGGAAAAATCTGTATAACCTGAGGATGAAGGATGGAGACTCGGTGACAGAGCATCTAAATGCCTTCAATACTATGGTACGTTAGCTGTAGTCTGTTGGTATTAAAATATTAGATGAATATAATTGCATCAATTTGTTGTGTTCTCTACCAGATTCGTGGGACAATCTGGTTATTGCAATAGGTAGCAATACAACTACCTTGAATTTTGATGACATTGTCTCAGCCTTGTTGTCGGAGGAAATGAGACAAAGAAATATGGAGGGCCAGAATGGAGATGCCTTATCTATACGAGGAAGGTCCCAAAATAGAAACAAGAATAAGGTTTCGAGTGGGAGATCCAAATCTAGAGGGAGAACTAAATCTCCTGGAAAGTTTGTAAAGGTATGCTGGAAATGCGGAAAGGAAGGGCACTACAAAAAGGACTGCAGATCTAAAGCTCCTGAGAAAGGAAAGGGATCTGATGATGCTCCTTCTGCAGAGGCAAAAACCACCTCAGATGAGGGTGGGGATGTGTATTTGGCTTCTTCTTCAAATAGACATGTAGATCATGAGTCATGGTTTATTGACTTAGGTGCATCCTTTCACTTCACTCCCCATTGGGAGTGGTTATGCGAGTATGAAAAATATGATGGTGATGTCTTCCTAAGGGATGATAGGAAGGCCAAAATCATCGGACGTGGAAAGGTCAAGCTGAAGCTGCAAGGTGGAAGGATTAGATCACTTCCTGATGTTCTGCATATTCCTGCATTGGCCAAAAATTTGATTTATGTAAGCAAGATAGATGATGCAGGTGTAAAAACAGTGTTCGATAAAGATGCCTGGAAGATGGTTCGAGGAGCACTGGTATTAATGTAGGGAGTTAGGAATGGAACTCTATACAAGCTACAAGGGAGCACTGTTATTGATGGGTGTAACAGTTCTATGGTTCCTGAAAATGGAGCGGAAATCCTAGCTGTCTCTGGAGAAAAGACCATGCTATGGCATCAAAGGCTTGGACATATTGGAGAGAAGGGCCTTCAGATACTGCATAGAAATGGTATGGTAAAAGGTATGTATAATTGCTCTCTGGATTTCAATTTCTGTGAACATTTTGTATATGGGAAGTAGAATCGGGTGAGTTTTCCTTCTGGTGCTAAGAGGGAAAATAATATATTATAACTTGTGCACAGTGATGTGTTTGGACTTGTGTCAGTTCCATCACTGGGAAAGTCTGTGTAGTATGTTTCATTCATAGATGACTTCTCAAGGAATAAATGGATATATTTCTTAAGGAAGAAATATGAAGTCTTTGACAGATTTAAAGAATTTAAGGCTCTGGTGGAAAACCAGATAGAGAAGAAGATAAAGGCATTGAGGACAGATAATGGTGGGGAGTACTGCAAGAAGGAATTTGAAGAGTTCTGTAAGAAGTGTGGTATAGCACTGTAGAAGACTACTCCATACACACGTCAGCAAAACAGAGTTGCAGAAAGAATGAGTAGAACGTTGATGGAAAAGGAAAGAAGCATGCTCAGTGGTACCGGGTTAGGACAAGAATTATGGGTAGAGGCAGTGGAGACTGCATGTTACTTAGTTAACAGATCACCTTCATCAGCATTGGAGGATAAGACTCCACATGAGGTATGAACTGGTAAGAAACCCTCTCTTTCACATCTAAGGGTATTTGGATGTGATGCATATGTACATGTTCCAAAGGAGAAAAGGACCCAGTTGGATAATAAATCTGAAAGGTGCATCTTTATTGGGTATAAGGATGGTTTAAAGGGTTACAAGCTTTGGAACCTAGAAACAAGGAAAGTTGTGTATAGCCGAGATGTGGTATTTAGAGAGGTGAAAGATGTTGTTACACATGAAGTCCTACCAAAGGAACCTGAGAAGATAGAGTTTGAGCTAAAGGAGGATGAATCAGACTCTACAACAGAAGAAGACTCAGAAGAGGAAGAGCCACAAACTCCAGCTGTGAGAAGATCAACTCGGGAAAGAAGGCAACCAGAAAGGTATAGTCCATCTGATTTTTGTTCAGGTTTTGCCTTAACTATAACTAATGATGATCCCAGAACTGTCAGGGAGGCAGTAGATTCAGAGGATGGAAAACTCTGGAAGGAGGCCATGGTTGATGAAATGGCATCCTTGCACAAAAATGAGGCATGGGATTTGGTGGAGTTGCCGGCTGGAAGGAAGCCCATTGGGAGAAAATGGGTGTTTAAGAAGAATATGAATGTAGAAGGCAAGGTGGAGAAATACAAAGCTCGGTTGGTAGCGAAAGGTTATTCCCAGGTGTCGGGAATTGATTTTGGTGATATTTTTTCTCCTGTTTCCAAAGTTACTTCTATTAGATTACTTTTATCTGTTGCTGCTGCATTTGATTTTGAGATAGAACAGATGGATGTGAAGACAACATTTCTTCATGGGGATCTAGAAGAGGAGATCTACATGAAGCAACCTGAAGGCTTTATGGTGAAGGGTAAGAATGAACTGGTGTGCAGGTTGAAGAAGTCTCTGTATGGCTTAAAACAGTCACCAAGGATGTGGTATCAAAAATTTGATACCTATATATGGGGACTTGGCTTCACCAGAATAAAGGAGGATCAATGTGTTTATTTTAAATTAATTGGTGACCATGTTATTTATTTGGTCTTGTATGTGGATGAGATGTTGTTGATTGGAAATGACAAAGAAATTATCCAAGATTTGAAGGCCCATCTGTTCTCCAAATTCAACATGAGGGATCTTGGTGTTGCAAACTATATTTTGGGCATGGAAATTAAGAGAGATCTGGCAAAGAGGAAGCTCTGGTTAAACCAGAGGAAGTATGTCGAGACTATATTGTAGAGGTTCAATATGTAGGATAGTAAACCAGTGAATGTTCCTATTCCTGTAGGTGTAAAGCTGTCTGCTGAACAGCGTCCCAAGACACAAGAAGAGGAGGAGGATATGTCTCGTGTTCCATATGCAAGTACAGTGGGTAGCTTGATGTATGCAATGGTCTATACTAGACCAGACATTGCACATGCAGCGGGAGTATTGAGCAGGTTTATGTCAAACCCAGGGAAGGAGCATTGGACAGCAGTGAAGCGGGTTTCCAGATATTTACGTGGCACTAGTGACTATGGCTTGTGCTACCAGGGAAGACCAAGATTGGAAAAAATGTTGGACATTTGTGGTTCTGTTGATGAAGACTGGGCTAGAGATCTGGACCAAAGAAGATCTACAAGTGGGTATGTGTTTAAACTATTTGGAGGTGCATTCAGTTGGATGAGTAAAAGACAGTCTGTAGTGACTCTTTCAACTACATAGGCAGAATACATAGTAGCCACTCATGCAAGCAAGGAAGCAGTTTGGTTGTAGAGACTATGTTCAAGTATGGGGTTGGTATAGCAAGCTATAAGGATAGACTGTGATAGCCAAAGTGCAATTTTCTTGGCTAAGAACCCTGCTTACCATTCAAAGACAAACCACATTGATGTTCAATATCACTTTGTTAGAGATATGGTTGAGGCTAAAAGGGTGTTGCTGGTAAAGGTGGACACTTTGAAGAATGTTGCAAATGCATTGACGAAGTCTATGAGCACTCAGAAGTTCTCTTGGTGTAGAGAAACAATGAGTGTTGAAGAATTGGCCCAATGACTAAGCTCTCCTGTGGCCCCTGTGGAAAGAAAAAAACAAGTGGGAGAATGTTGGGTATGTTTTATATTCTTTCCATGACTAGCCCCACGCGCTGTATGTTGCGTCGGGCGCAACAGGGGGGTCACAAGGGGGGAGGCAACCCCCACTATTGGGGTCCGGGGCAGTGCCCCAGCGAAAATTTGTTTCATGTGCGGACCCACTCATAAAAGGAACCACCCATGTTTTGTGCATGATTTTGCACATGGTTTTGGGGTACGATGGTTTTCGGCCCGTGGTATTTTGTAGATCCTGTCAAGGGAACTATGGTTATGTTCTAATCCAGGGTTAATGGATTGGGGTTTATGTATGATTTTGCATGTATATATATGTGTTGTAACACTAAAAGGAATATAATGAAAAATCAAGCTGGTCGTCCCAATTTGGGATCTAGGGGAAAATCTCTGTGTTTATTTGTTTTATGTTTTATGCTCTCGCTATTGTTTATTTTCTATTATAAGATTCGTGTGTAGATAATTTCTGTTCAGCGTTAAAACCTACAGATATCTCCATTCCCTCTTGACTAGGGAATATATCCTTTCTCCTATTCAAGGAGACTCGTTTTCTTCCTCTTAAATATAGAGGAGATTCCTGACTTATTTCTAATATGAGAAGTCATAACCATAAGCTCTCTAGCTTGTTTCCATATGAATATCAACCACTTGTTCTTTATGGAGATAACTACATGGCTCCTTCTCATTAGGGTAATTTTGAGTTCTAAAATGGGCCTCATAAGGGAATTATAAAATAATGGTGGATATAATAGAATAATATTAGATTACATCATCATATTTTAGAGGGAAAAAAGAAAAAAAAAATTTCAACTCGTATTTTCAACCTATCTCCTTATTGGGTTACTTAAATTTCGAGTGACAACACTCGTTGGATACATAATTTGATTCCTCATCCAATGAGTACCCATGTTGCATAATTTATGTTGACCTTTGTGACACAAAAAATGATAAATACATGGAAAACATTATTGTAATCACATTTTTTCATTTATTTCTTATTTTTCGTGTAGTAAGGTCCATCAAAAGTATGTAACATGGTTACTCTTTGAATTAGGAATTAAATTTGGCATCCAATGAGTACTCCCGCTTGAAATTTGAGTAAAAACTTAGGGAGATACGATGAAAATATGTGTTGAAAAAGTAGTTTTATTATTTTATTATTTTTTAATATTTTAACCTTTTTACTCTGAAAATAGTGAACAACCCTGCATGGTTGACATCATCATCTTGAATCTTATTGGTTCTTATAAATTTTATTTTGGTTGTACATTTTTCTTAGGAGGCCCATTTTAGACCTCAAAATTCCCCTGATGTTACTTCTTCATTAAATTGACATTTCTTTCTTCTTGGGTGTCGTGGAGCATTATTATTCTTTTAATCTTGTGATAGGGTATAGGTCATCAATCTTGCACATCACTTTCATGTTGCCATCATCAATGAAGGAATTATTTTGAGCCTTACTAAACTTCAAGCTAATCATAACTTCCTCATGAAAGTGAAGTTTATTTTTTGTATGGACTAGACCTTCAAGTTATCTTCTCACACTAATATTGTTTAATCCCCAAATGAAAAAATATTGAATTAGTGATTTCTAATGTCACGTGTCAGGCTTGGCTCAACATTGTTCATATATTCCTGCAATATCCTTCTGGTAGTATTATATTTACCTCATCATGATGAACTTCCCTTCAAATCATTAAAATAATCACGGTCCATATTCATGCACATCTTCCTAAATGCATCAGACTACCCAAGGATCAAACATTATTACCAAGTTACAATTTTCTTTCAAAGACTATACTACATGTTGATAACTATAATATTTAACCTTTTATTCATTCTGAATTAAGTCAAATTAATATTTTAGACATTATGCAATCAAATGAAATATTCACCATGCATGATTTATGACCGACTAATTTTATAGGTTTTTGTACATATGAATCCTACACAAGAGATTACTTCAAATAAGCATTCCTATGCTTCCATACAATCATCTAGATATATGATATAAAATGACCTTTCAAGTTGACCGAATGCATTCATTCATCCCTTGATATTATTGTTTCCATACTATATGGAATATATACTAACCTTGTCATAATTATCCTTCCAATAACCTTTAAAAAATACGAATCTTATGCTTGTTGTTATGATCTCTTTATGTTATGCTTGTTTGGACAATCCTTCTTAAAGTGTCAATATTCTTTGCATCCAAATAATTGAACCTTGGACATGCCTTACTTCTTCTTTCACTTTCCAAACTTTCCTTTCTTTAGCTTCTTGGCCCTTGCAATGAAGGCTTGATATTAATCATTTGATTCAATTTTACCATGCAACCTTGATTCTAGTTTCTTTCGAGGACACATTGAGCCCAAAACTCATCAAAAAGAGTTGAGTCTTTCTTAGAGTAGTTTCTCATTCCAAAACTTCTCCATTTTGGTGGCAAATAATTCAGTACACATATGATCATTTCATAATTAGAAATTTTCTCCTTGAGCCCCTACAAATGGTCTCTTATTTGAGAGATCTTCATTAGAAAGGAGGCCATATCCACATCTTTCAATTTCTCATTTTATATAGTCTATTCTTCAAAGACATATTTTGAACTTATGTACTTATAGAGTACAAATTGCATTAGGGGAATTTTGAGGTCTAAAATGGGCCTCTTGAGGAATTATAAAATAATAGTGGAAATAATAAAATAACATTATAAAAAATAAAAACCTATTTTTCAACTCATATTTTCAACTTATCTCCCTACGACTATACTCAAATTTCGAATGGAAACACTTGTTGGATGAAATATTTGATTCCTCATTCAAGGAGTACCCATGTTGCATACTTTTGATGGACATTATACATGAAAAATGAGAAATACATGAAATATGTGATTGCAATCACAATATTTCATGTATTTCCCATTTTTCGTATAGCAGGGTCCATCGAAAGTATGCAACATGGGTACTCCTTGGATGAGGAATGAAATTTTGCATTCAACAAGTACTCTCGCTAGAAATTTGAGTAAAACCTTAAGGAGATAAATTGAAAATATGATTTGAAAAAATACTTTTATTATTTTATTAATTTTTAATCCTTTTAATCCTTTTAATTTTTTACTCCAAAAATGGTGAATCATCCCCAATGATTAACATCATCATCTTGAACCCTAACTGTTCTTATAAAGTTCATTTTTGTTGTACATTTTTCTTAGGAGGCTCATTTTAAACCTCAAAATTTCTCTAATGTGCTAACTCGTCATACATAGCCTTAGAAATATTCAAATTAGCAACAAATGGAACTAGATGATCCTTAATAGATTCAACAATTATTATGTGTGCCCTCACTTCCCCCTTTTTTTTTGTTTAGAGGACTCTTGGGTCTTTTCTTTGTTGGATTCAATCATTTAAGAAAGGACATATTCCATTACTTCATGTTTTGTTAGTGCAAGGTAAATTGTTTTCTTCCATGCTAGGAAATTTTTTGAGCCAAAGATTTTTTTTCTTTCCTTGTAGAAATAACCCATCTGACATTTAGATTCAAACGTATAGTAACAATATGATACTTGTCAATTAAGAGTCTTCGCTTATCTAATGATGTCTTCAACTATCTTGAGGCTTTGAAGATATTAAAAGAGACTTCAATTATGTCCTAGAAAGATGTCCTTCAGGATACCTTCAGTAAAAACTTCAACATCCTTTGATGCTTCCTTGAAATATGTTTTCCTATTAGCACTTAAATATATATCCTTCCAAGAGAGATCGAACTTCTTCTAATTTTGTTCTTTAGGCCCTCTTTTGATGAGAGCTTGATGTAGTAAACCTTATTATATACCAATAAGTATTCTTCTTTCCTTTTGTCCTTCAAAAAATGATTCACCTTAACAAACAAGTCCTTCTTTGTGTCCATAAGATGATCCTCTCAACTTCCTTCCTCTTTCCACCTTAGCTTTGATACCGTGTTGGAAAATGCAATATGATGGTTATTAATTCCAATTTTCCTTAACATTAATAATTTCTTGTGAGCTTTATTTATAATCTTGTATTTTCCTTATTAGATTTTCTCCATCATAAGATTATCAAGAATGAAAAAATAAGAATAATAGACACAAAAATTAAGCTCCAAGCCGAGAAAAAAAAACCCTCCAAGGGGAAAACCCATAAAATTTCTTCTCTTCTTATAGAAAATACTTCAAATGAGACAAACAAGACCCAAAACCTTAGAGCAATTCCTCCTCCAGCACCAAGTACACCATCCAAAGAGATATTCCAATTAGGTTAATGTGAAACCAACTTAACTAGAGACAAACCCTTTTATAACTGCACCAAACTCATAATTTCGCCCCCCCCCTGTAGTAGAATTCCATACTTGCAGTTACTTCATAAATTTTGGATCATGCAACTCCTAAAAAACATGCACGTGAGAGAAATGCCCAAAAAATCATCTTCTTTCCTTCATTAGGGTCTACTCGATATTTTTCCCTTCGCTTTTATTATTCATCCTTATTATAGAAAATTTTACTTGAGCTAATGAGGTACGAAATAAGGTCAAAGATGTCTCTATATATAGCCTTTCCAAAAGGTTGAATAACCCTTCTCTAGGCCGAGTTGTCCTTGCTAGGGCTGACTTGTGCTTTTGAGGTTTCCAAGTCATTCTAGAATCAAAATAAATTATTTTACAAGATACATCTTGGACGAAAGGGTCTTCTAATCATGATGGTGACTCTCTCAACTCATGACAATATAGTGATGACCTCAAAACTCTTGAAGCATGAAGAAAATGATTTTACCTACAAGACCATCAATAATGTCAGGTTTCTATATTACCAGTATAGTCCCTTGTTGTTGTTAGTGTAACCCCCTTATTGTTATTTTTGTACCCCTGTAACCCCCATATTTTTATTATTGTGCCCTTAAATTATTATTTTTAGGTCGGCTAGGATTAAATTCTGGCCCCATGAACTCCTATATATAGAAAGGAGGTTTTGTCATTTGTATCATCCAACAATTGTTCATTAATGTAATGTATTGGAGGTTTCCCCCTCGAAGTGGCTATTTCTAAGGAATTGATCTCTCTTTTCTTCTATTTTTTGGAGTTGGTTTCACAACATTTGGTATCAGGGCTTTGGATTCTTGGGCTTCGCTGCTCCAAACAGGTCATCATGGAATTTCTGCTATAACGTTTTTTCTACGAAGGTTCAAAAGCGAAAATTTTTAGAGCATGAAGTCGAAATCTAGAGGAACATCGTCACAAAATTTCAGAGCTTTGTTCGCAATATTTCAGAGATAGGGTTTGTAGAAGTTAGGGATTCGTTAGGCTCCCGAATTTCATCTCAAAGAGGTGATCGTGGGAAAATATTCATAACTCTCTCTCTCTCTCTCTCTCTCTCTCTCTCTGAGAATCAGATTGGAATGCTGTAAAAAGGGGCCGAAAGTGTGTGGAATGTAGTTTCATTTCTATCAATTTTAGAGTTGAAGGAGGAAACAATGACACGTGGAAACTCGTACAAGTTTTCTTTATTGAACCAGTCCATAATTACATCATTGTGGGATATTGGACATAAATTTGCCTCGAGGAATCCAAATCAGGTCATACCTTTGGCATTTTAAAGAGGATTCAGAGGGCTACGCCAGGGCAAAATTTTAGATATTGAGGATCCAAAATCACATAGATAATTCAGTTTCAATATCGAGCTCCTCAAAAGAAAGAAAAGAGTGCTTTTTTTTTTTTTTTTTCAGAAATGAATAAGTCTTGTGTAAAAGATCAGTTTGAAGTGATTCCATGGGCCGATTGAGCATATATTTCAGTATTGGATTTTGAAATGCCTCGTAAAAATAATTCAACACCGATTAAGCCCTCAGAATACTCTACTATGACTCATGAAGATGAATAATTACAACATGATCTATCAAAATTACCATAGCAAGTGCACCAAATTTTTCTCTTGCAAAAGGAAGCAAAAAATGAAATGGAAGTTTTGAAGAAAGGCATGGAAGCAAAGATGGATGGTTTGAATAAAGGTGTGCAAGATAAGGTGGAGGAAATGCAATAAAAAATGAAAGACAACATGGAAAACATGAAGAATGATCTAAAAGAAGATATGGAAGGTTTGATAAATTTGATACAAGAAATGATTCCTAATGGCGAAAATATAGTTGATGAAACTTATGATGAGAGAAAAATAAATTTTAATCGTGATTTCATAAAATTTAATGTTGGATTGAAGAACCACCATATTACAAAGATGGTGTTACACAGTAATTTGTCACCGTCCCTACCATTCCCCATCCCGCACAATGGAGGACCCACTCTGTGACCTGTGAACATTGTCATGCCTTGAAAACATCATCAATGCATTCCTTTAAGCATGAGCTTTATTTGCCCTTGAGACATCTCCTTGCAAAAATCATGAAAAACATCCCTTTTGGCATTGGCGCGGGCAGGCAGTTCAGTACTCGCGCCAATGGGGAAAATCCAGCAAAGAGGTCGCGCCAACTGGCGCTCTGTCATAGAGTCGTAGTCGCGCCACCCAAATTAGGGACTGTTTTTTAAATAAATATGGCGGAAGTTGAGTTCCAACAAACTCACAAACCATTGCCTATCTTGAGTTGGGAGGTTTGGCTGCGGGAGTTCTATGGAAGGGAAGTGGTTTTGCCACCTCCCATGGAACCTTCCTTGTTGATAGGGCCAATCACATAATAATAGGGATCCCAACTCCCTCCTTCCCCATCTATAAAAGCCTGCTCAATCCCATGGCAAGCTAGTCTTGAAGTGCCTAAGCTTTGAATCTCCATATTCCCAAGAGCCTTTGTGCTGTAAAGAATCCTCTCTTTCCCTTAAGGCCGAATCAAGTAAGGAGACCATTGTCGAGAGACTCCGGAGAGGTTTTCCCTTTCCTTGGCGAGCTTTGCGAGACGTGGACGACCGGAGACCCGTCCGAAGGAGACCGTGACGTCAGAACTTGGTTGTAATCTTTCTTCGTTCATTATTTAATAGATGATTATGATTATGGTTCCACTCTGTTTTCCATCATGTTAATGTGAGTAACGTCCTTTTTGACTGATGTTTAGTTACGTATGCTGGTTTCTATGCTTGTATCTGTTCGTTTCTTCCATGTGCAGGTGTTCATCCGTGGAGATCGTGGAGGGATTGTGATCTGCCAAGGCTGAGGAACGGGGATGCTTCTTCTTCAGATCCTAGCGTTGGAATCCAGGTAGGCTCCTATCTCCAGCCTTTTCATTCGTAACTAGGAACTTGCGTCATAACATTGTTTGATTGTTGCTAGACCCCTGCTGGGCTAGTAGGGATCGCCTCTGTCCGCAAAGGGGATTTACCTCCTCAACAAATTGGCGACTCCGCTGGGGATCCAGCTTGTTGTTTGATTTGTAAACTATATACGGAGTCTGAAGTACAGCCAGATAGCCTTCGAAACGCTTTTTCCCTGCATTAGCGGAGTAGATCAACGCTACTTCAGTCCATCTCCGGTTTGGTTTACGGACTGAACAACTTGGAGTCTTTGTCTTGCCTTGCCGTTTGTATCTTGCTTTTCCTTGCTTGACGAACCTTCTGGGTTGGGTTCTTTGTTTGTTTTTTCTTCCTGGATTTCTTAGCTTGCATTGGTCTATTTCTGGGGTAGCTTGTTTTTAATTTTTGGCTGAGAAACTTGACTGGCGCGGTTTTTAACCCAACATTCGCGCCAATTGGTGCATGTTGCCTTTGTTCAGCCCGCGCCAATTGCTTTCTGGTGCCAGTTTCACACTTATAGTCGCGCCACCCCTGTAAGTTTTTTGAGTTTTCTCATTTTTGAGCTCTCTGAATTTGATCAGTGTTTTTCTTCTTGATTTTCCGACTGCCTGAGTGTGTTGGAGTCCTGTTTGGCTGGGAATTCACCTCTGTCCTTTGGTTGTTTGCTTTTATCTACCGATTTCACGTTTTAAGCCCTAGGGCATCTAGTGGCTTGGTGTATCGAGCCCTCCTTGGGAGTTTTGGTGTTTTGATTGTCCTGTCAACTATCTGATTGATTCTCCACATCCTCTAAGTAGTTGTTCATTGTTTTGTTGCGGTATTTGAGTGATTGTTTATTCCTTCATTCGAAATTCGTTTTGTCTTGCCTTGGACCTAAATCACACGGTCCATTGGAAGCTTTCGAGTCTTTTCTTTGCTTTGAGAGGCTTTGGTCGATTTGGGGATCTGATTGCTTGTGTTGTTGAGTGAAATTTGTTTGTTTTGCTCTCTTGAAAATCGTTTCTCAAGTTGTTCCGTTTGTTTTCAAGATTGTTTAGAGCATATTGGCTCTTAAACATTGAAAATCAAAAAAAAAAAATCTCTTTTGCTTTTGTTAATTAGTGCAAATTGTGATCTTTTCCATATCGCTAGTGATTAGTGTTTTGAATGAAAAGTTTTCAATTGCATTAGTTGCATTAGAGATCTCATTGTTTGTTTTCCGTTCATTTCGTTTGTGTAAAAGCTCTCAACTCTTCTCTAACTAGTTTTCATCGAACGAAATGTTGCACTGTGACATATAGCTTTGCATTTAGGAGTCTTTCGAGACACTACATACGATAGGGCCTGAAAATTGAAACTTAATTGAAGATCAACTGTAAAATTTATTTCAATTAACCTAAGGCAGCATTGGAACTTAACGAAACATATTTAGAAGGTCTAGGCTAGAGACGTGTTCCGGCGTCGTTAAACCTAGCAGCTGTCGTTCGCCTCTTGGATTTAGACAGCGCTAGTACGGACTTGTGCTCCCCGTACCGTCGTGTATATAAAGGGAGACCCCTATAGGTTTTCAATCCTTTATCCACAGGAAGCCGAGTCTGCCGCCCTATACCCGTGATACACCGAACACAGCATTCGGGGAGACTACCTGCACGTACGGAAAGTCCTTGGTCAATTTCTGTTTCATTATTGAAACCAAGGTGTATATTGCAGTTCACGGATATTTGGTACACCCTTTGTGCCTAGTTTTTCCTGAGCAGTCATTTGGTCTTTTCTAACTCCCTAAACTTGAAAAGACCATCAAGCGCTTGTCCTTTCACGCTTGTGTCAACTCTGAAAGAGATAGAGTCATCTTTTTATCGTTTCTCGACTCTTAAAATATGAAACGGTAGAATTTCTTACTTTCCAATGTGGTAAAATTAATCGCCCACGATTACACACCTGTTTAGACATCGCTTGTTGACCGTTTTGATCGTGTGTCTTAACTCATTTTCAGCCCGTGTGTGTGTTTGCTCTTTTCTTCTAGTCTTTCGCCACAGTGGCGGAACCATCGGTTTCGTCTACTGGTAGTCCTTACACGGACGATTCTTCAGAAGCTTCTCAGCCTTCTGTTGAACCACAGTAGCCTGTTGTTTCCGAGTTTCTTGACAGGGGACCGGTTCTCGCCGAGCAACCCTTTGGAGGACCAGTTGAGTTCAATTGGCCCTTTTCAGACCCTGTGTCTGAATTGAGATTAGGAGCTGATTTCCTTTCTCTTACATCGGGTTCACCGTTTGTTGCTGCTATTTTTCCTCCTAGTCCTCGCCTTCTTTTGCGTGATTTAACGGCAGGATCAACCATGAGTGATTCTGGTGAGGAAATTCTGGTGTCTGATGACTATCAGCGTATCCCTCGTAGATTGTTTGAGAGAGACGACTCTGAGCTGGCTACCATGTCGTCAGCCAGTCCTTCTTTACCATAGGGATACAGATCTCTGGGTCAGATCATTTCAGCTGCAGCCTCTATGGGGATATCATCTCCTGCTTCGAGGCCAGCTGTCACTACACCCGGGGTGTCCCCTTCGACGCCCGTCACTTCTGTTCCCGTTCGGCCCACTGTTTGCGTGGCCGCCTCTTCTTCTGTTGTCTCAGCATCTGCTACTAGGGCTGGGCCAACTTCTGAAGATGTTTACCTAGCTACTGCTATACCGGAGAATATCTCTCCGGAGGAGTATCGGTTGTTTTTGCAACAGCCGAACGCCGGAGCTGGACAAGTCCCCCAAGATCCTTACCGATCCTTCTTTTCGCACTATGCACAGGATGGCACTCCCGTGTATGCGTTCCCAGGTCAGTTTGACGAGCACGGGGAGGTTTTGCGCCTTCCTGCTCCTGAGGCTTATCTGTATGCTCAAGGTTTACCGTACAACCAGGCTTACAACCCGCAAGGACAGCCCTTCCAGGGCCAACCTGCGGGCCAACCTGGCTATTTGTATGACCCACAGGGACAGCCCATCCAAGGCTACCCTCCGGGCCAGCAAGGGCCATTGTACAATCCGCAAGGACCATATTATAGCCTTGCTGGTCAACCTGCTCAGCCTCAGCCGGGGTATCAACCGGGACAGGCCTATGGTCCTGGGGGGCAAATCCAGCCTTCTTTACCAATGCAACCGCAGTATCCTATTGTTTCTAATGTTGCATATCAGCTAGGACCACCCTATGGTTCTGCTTCAGGTCAAACTGGTTTCCAGCAAGCACCTGGTCCTGTTCCTCCACCAGGGCAGCCGGCCCATCCGGTACAACCTGGGGCCCACTTACAACCAGGTCAACCTGCGCAACCAGCGCTGCCTGGTTATCCGGGCCAGCCTGGTCATTCAGGCCAGCCCTCTCACTCGGGTCAACCTGTTCATTCAAGGCAGCCCTCTCATTCCGTGCACTCTGCTCAACAGCCTGTTCATTCAATGCCGCAGCCAAATCAACAGCTGCGCCCTACGTACCAGGCTCCGCAGGGTTCCACTTATCAGCAACCTACTCATCCTCAGAGTGGTTATTATCCTCATGGTCAGTCTCAACCGAACTATAACCACCCCGGAGGCTCTCAGTATTATCCTCCTCCACCCGGTTCTACCTACACTCAGCAGCCAAATCCAAACGCTGCTTATACAGGGCAGACACCTAATCAGGGCCCGAACCCTGGTTATCAAGCCCCGCACTATGGTTACCAGCAGCCAAATCAGTCTGGTTATACGAACTATGCCCCCTACGGTCAAAATCCTTCGGGACAGAACCCGTGGGGGCAGGGATATTCACAACCATCGTGGAGCATGGGTACCGGACCTTATCCTGGGACGGGCATGGCAGTTAACCCTCCATTGCCGTTCCTGGCTACCTTGGAACTGCCGGACGTTTCAAAGTTGACCAATGATCCGATTTCACATAATCCATATTGGCCTCCAGTTCCCACCAAGATACCAGGTGATTGTCCCAAGTTTGAGGGCAAAGTTGGCGAAGACCCCCAGGCACATGTGATGACGTATCACCTCTGGTGTTCGTCTAACTCTTGGGTCGACGATTCGATTCGTCTGCATCTTTTCCAGTGTAATTTAACAAGAGCTGCTGCTAAGTGGTACATAGAGCTATCCCGTGGTATTTTTCAAGATTTCAACTCGTTAGCCATGGCTTTCCTCACGCATTTCCAGTTACTGGTCCGGTATGAGGCCGGGACGCACCTCCTGACTTCTCTGAAGCAGGAGACGGCCACTCACATCTCGGATCACATCCATGAGTGGCGGCGCCGTCGTCGATTGATCAAGTTTCACATACCTGATCAGATCTTGACCCACTGGTTCACCACCTCCTTTGTGAATAAAATCGCTCAGGATATCGCGATGGGAGCGTGTGTGACAGAGGAACAAGCTATCGCGCGTGCCCAGTACCTGGATCTTGTCTATTCACAGTCTGGTACGCTTTATGACATCTTGACTGATGCTCCACGGCCCAGAACCACTAAGGCTCTGCCTACCCCTACGGTGGATGGTGTCATTGGTTCTGTTTCTCAAAATTCGAAGAAATCTTCGAATGGGAAGCAAAATTCTAATTCTTCCAACAATACCTCTGCTAATCCCACCCCATCTGATTCTGGTAAAACCGCTGAGGTGAATGCCGTCCAGGCCAATCCTGCGGACAAATCCTCCAAGGGGAAGAATATGGGCAAAGGCAAATCAAAATCTGATGCCCCAAAGCCGGAATCTAAATCTCGAACTGACGATGGCTCCCAACGTAAGCCGAAATTCCTTTGCCTCATCTGTGAAGGTGACCATTACACTAAGGATTGTCCACGACGGTCCGAGGTTAGTCAACTTCTTAAAGGTTCTAAAGGGACTCCGACTGTTTTAAAAGAGCCATTTCCATCTCAGCAGACCCAGATGGTCGAACAGGCATCACCATCTGCACCGTTTGGGTCTCAGGTTTTCATGATGAAGACTAATGCACCTATCACTATCGCTACATGGTCGAAGGATTACAATGAACCGCGGCAGGCACCCGGGAAGGCAGTTGCGGAAGGGCCGCCTCCCCCACCTATCTCCGGTCCATTGGAAATCGAGAAGCCGACTCCCGAACCCGTTGTGAAACCACCTCCCAAGGGTGTTCTTCGAAGGTCCTCTTACAATCCAAATGCTCGTGTCGCTTAACATTACAATATCGTTGAGGATCTGGCACAGGCGCCATGTGCCATGTCTGCACTTGAGGTTCTTCAAAGTTGTCCTTCACAACGGAATGCTTTACTGTCTACCATGGGTGGTATCGATCCCGCTGACTCGAGCCTTCTCACCTTTGATATGGAGAATTTTACTCCCCGGCTTCCACATCAAATTGCTTTGGTCATTCAAGTCGGGATTAACGGTCTGAACATTCATAGGGCCGTCGTAGATGAGGGTGCATCTACCTGCATTATGTCCTCCGCTTGCTGGAAGGCCATCGGCTCTCCAGCCTTGTCGTCATCTCCCAATGCCCTTGAGGCATTTGATGGTCGGGAGTCTAAACCCCTGGGAGTTCTCGAGAGTCTTGCGATCACGTTACAAGGAAAGACTGTCAACGTGGAAGTAGAAGTGGTTGACGCTGAACTCAACTACAATATACTTCTTGGCCGCAGCTGGACCCATGCCATGCTCTACGTGCCATCTACCGTCTTTCGATTCATTAAGTTCCCTCACGAGGGCAAGATTGTCACGGTAGATCAGTTTTCATTTTTCACCTCTAGCTTTGAGAACAACGTGCCATACGTGGATCAAATTCCGAATCCCCCAGACAGCATAGGACCTGGTCTTTTCAAAGACCCAGTCCTCATGGGTATATTCCCCGCACCGCCACCGAATACCGCTCAAGTCAACATGTTGTCCATGACTGATGACCCCTGGCTTATTCCTACACCTGAGCAGGTATATGAGTTTGGAGAATCCATGCCTTTAACGCCAGTAGAGATCAGCTACTGTGAGATTGTTGTCGCATCGGACCCTCCACCTCCTCAGCATGCTCCGATGAGCATGGCTCTCGACGTCTACTCACAATCCCCCTGGCTTGGTCAGGCTGATTCACCTGATCCTCTTAGAGAGACTTTTCCTTCAGATGAGGCTATCATTGAAACTATGTCTCTCGAGGAGCTGCCCTGGGGCGATGGACATCATCGCTCCTCGTTTATGCCCAGCTTGGGGGCAATGACTGATTGTCTGGAGCGTTATGCTACTCAGGTTCCTTCCCCTCCTCTTCAAACACCGATCTTAATGCACGAGGTCTTTTCGGAAGGTAATCTGAGTAACATTACTCAAACTGTTCCAATCAACATCTCCGTTAAACCGGGGATTGTTGAGAACATTCATGTGGGTGTGACTTGTTCTCCCGAGGAGATTCAAGTCTATACCGAGCTTTTCAAAGAATTCAGAGATGTTTTCGCATGGTCTTACGAGGAAATGCCGGGAATTGATCCGAGTATTGTCGTGCACGAGATTCCAACCTACCCAGGTGCGAAACCCGTGCGCCAACGCTTATGTCCCATGCATCCTCGGAAAGCCGCCGCCATCAAGGCAGAAGTTGAAAAACTTCTGAATGCGGGTTTTATTTATCCTATCCCCCTTACAGAATGGGTGTCCAATATCGTCCCTGTTGATAAAAAGCAGGGTACAATTCGAGTCTGTGTGGATTATCGCGATATCAATCGCGCCTGTCCTAAGGATAATTATCCCACTCCGTTTATCGACCAGATTATCGACGAATGTGCCGGGAGTGAGATCTATTCCTTAATGGATGGTTTCTCAGGCTATAACCAAATCAATATTGCACCTGAGGATCAACATAAGACCACATTCATCTGTCCATGGGGCACTTTTGCGTACAAAAAACTCCCGTTTGGCTTAAAAAACGCTGGCGCTACATTTCAGCGTGCGATGTCCTACGCTTTTCATGACATTCGCCATATTGTCCAGCCTTATCTGGACGACTTGCCAGCCCATTCGGGTAAACGTAAGGACCATCCTGAGCATCTTCACCAGATATTTCTTCGTTGCAGACGCTACAATATCAGGCTCAATCCTCATAAGTGCGTCTTCTGCGTTGACTCTGGCCGTCTTTTAGGCTTTATAGTCTTGAAAGACGGAATTCGCCTTGACCCTCTAAAGGTTGAGGCCATCGTAAATCTCCCATCACCCTCCTCCCTGTATCAGTTACAGAGTCTGCAAGGGAAAGCGAATTTTCTTAGACGCTTTATCCCGAATTATGCCGAGGTGGCCAAAGGATTCACTCGTTTGTTAAAGCAGAATGTTCCCTTTCACTGGGACGAAATTTCTCAGGAATCCTTTGAGAAGCTGAAGACATTGCTAGTCAATGCTCCGTTGCTTCGTCCTCCGGACTACCACCGCGACTTCACTTTGTATCTAGCCGCCGCATTTAGCACCATCGCCATGGTCTTGGTGCAGGATGACGAGAACGGTGATGAACATGTTGTTTATTACCTGTCTCGGAACCTTCTCGACCCGAAAACGCGTTATGCACATGTCGAGAAGTTGGCCTTAGCAGCAGTATACGCCGTACAACGCTTTCGCCATTACATCCTTTTGAGCACGATAACAGTGGTTTCAGACTGCAACCCTATGACGTATATTCTTTCTAGACAATTACTAGGGGGCAAGTACTCGAAATGGATCGTGATCCTACAGGAGTTTGACTTGGAGTTCACCACTGCCAAGTCAACGAAATCACTGGTCTTCGCGGATTTGATATGTTCTCTCCCTACAGACTCTGTTCCCTCACACTCTGAAGACCATATACCGGAAGAAACGTTGTTTCTTATCGATACTTGTGATCCTTGGTACGGTGACATCATAGTGTATCTTCAGACCGTGACATTTCGGTCTGAGTTGGATAAAACTGCCTGCCGTCGGATTCGGCACCAGTCCCAACCCTACCGTATAGTAGGAGATACCTTATATTGCATTGGAGTAGATTCGGTGCTTCGACGATGCCTTACCTTGGAAGAGGCTGAGAAAGTCTTAAATGACTGCCACAGTGGCGCCTGTGGTGGACATATGTCCGGGTATGCTACTGCCCAGAAGATTCTACGGGCAGGTTATTTCTGGCCTTCCATATTCAAGGATTGTATCACTGCAGTCCGTAAATGTCATCCATGCCAGATTTTTCAGCACAAGATGCACGTGCCGCCATTGCCATTGCATCCCGTTATTACCGTCGGCCCTTTTGCGAAATGGGGTGTGGATTTTATGACGTGTAACCCTCACTCGGTCGGGGGGCATGCGTATATCATTGTCGCCATCGACTACTTCACTAAGTGGGCCGAGGCAATGCCTACACTAGTTGCTGACGGGAAAACGGCTGCTTCATTTATATTCAACCACGTTATTGCACGATTCGGGGTTCCTCAAGCCATCGTCACTGATCACGGTACTCATTTCCGCGATTACACGATGACGGAGCTGACTTCAACGTTGGGCTTGCGTCACGACAACTCAACACCATACTACCCTCAAGCAAATGGTCAGGTTGAAGTGGTAAACAAGGTTTTGGTCACCATGCTTCAGCGAACAGTTGGGATTCATAAATCCAATTGGCATCTCCAACTGTTCTCAGCTCTCTGGGCATACCGAACATCTGCTAAGAGTGCAACCGGGTTCACACCATTCCAATTGGTGTACGGTCTGGAAGTTACTCTGCCGGTTGAATGCGAAATCCCTTCGCTTAAATTAGCTGTGGAGCTCTTACCGGATACCTCTCCTGAGGAAGAATGTCTTCTGTATCTCTAACGGTTGGATGAAACCAGTCGACTAGCTGCTTTGATCATCGAAGCACAAAAGAAGAGGGTCAAATCTCATTTTGATCAAACTGTTTCTCCCCGTTCTTTCATTGAAGGAGACCTCGTCCTCTTGTACGATCAGGCACATGATAAGCTTGGAACCGGTAAACTCCAGCCTATGTGGCATGGTCCCTATATAGTAAAGCGCGTTTTAAAAAATGGGGCCTACGAGCTTATAGATTACGAAGGAGTTCCGCTGGCGCAGCCCAGGAATGGGCTGTACCTTAAAAATTACTACGCCTGAAGTGATTTCTTGGTGTGGTGTGTGTACATATGTGTGTGATTGTCATTTGTGTGCATGGTGTGGTGTGCTTTGTAAACATCTTTCTGATGATCGGGTCTTCCTGGTTGTGCAGATGTCTATTCATCCATTTGTTGGTTTCGAGGATGGTGCCTCCCGCAATACCAGGAATCTGTCTTCCACAGCCTAGGTAATCTACGATCCTGCTGGTGAGTTGATTGACCTAAAAGGTGTGTGTTTAGGACGTACCACGAACAATATCGCGGAATATAGTGCCGTGTTGGAATTGTTAACCGAGGCAGTAAACCTTGGTATCCGTGAATTGCTCGTGTACCTAGATTCACAACTTGTAGTGTTACAGCTGAACGGAAACTATTCGGTAAGAAACCCGTCCATCTTACGTCTGTATTTGCGTATTCGATTACTGGAAAGGAATTTTGACTACATTACATATCATCATATACCCAGGCATTTGAATATATTAACAGATGCAGTAGCAAATTTGGTATTAGACAGACATTTGCGCAATTTATAAATCATCATCACATGTAAAGAAAGACTCATCCAGAAATAGATATGTATATATATAGATATCGAAATGTTTACATAGAGTGTGTCACATAAAACTCAAAAAATATACATAATCGTCTTAGTAAATCCAGAGACGCTACGTCTCTAAAAAAAAAATAGGTGTAGTATAAATCCTAAGGACTAATCCGCATGGTGCTCATGATAGCACGTCACTGCATGCACTAGGCACCTCAGGATTCGGTGGATCCGACTCGGAACTCCCACCGTGTGGCGCTGGTATGCCATCGGTACGTCTGCTAGCTGAGCATAGTCTGGGATCTCGTGGGCAATCCCCTCGAGGTTCTGGATCAGTTCATCTCCTCTAGTGCCTTCCCCCTGAATCTCAGGGGCGAGTTGTGTCCTCTGGGAGATTGGAGACATCCCGGCTGGTCTTTCAGGTCCTACATCTGCATGCATATATAATTGTGTTAATACGAATGTGTATTAACAAAAAAAATATATAAACATAAAATAAAAAAAATATGAGGTCTTACCCAGCTCCTCGTCCCAGTCATCTCCTTCTGGTAATGGGAGATATGGGTCCCCAGTAAAGTCAGTTCCCGAATAGGGCCAGTCTTCCACGACGATCAGCTGGCGCCGTAACCACCTAAAGAACTCTGGCCTCCAGGACATCTGTTGGCCACCTCTAGATCTGGGCATCAATGCTGCTCAGCGAACCATTCGTGGCTCTCGTGGTATCGGACTCGCCACTGCGGCTCCTTGGCCCTGGAAGATTGGTATGCGTTCCAGAATGAACGATACCAAGATGGAACCATAACTGAACTGTTTCAGTTTCCCCTGTTTGCACCTTGTGAGATGCCTTTTCATATTGATAGTTACTGCTTCTGCCCAGTTGAACAGTAAGGGACCCATGCATTCTGAGGCCAGCAGGAGTTGGGTCTTCGTGGCCTCGTGCGGAGCCTGCGACCCAGCAGCCCGCGTGATGGTATGGAGAACCACTCTCAGTGCCAGATCAGGGATGGTGTGGATATCCACTTTCTTGCTTCCTGATCCTGTTTGTGCCCCTGGGCACACCCGTGCCATCACTTGTTCCATCTTTTCCCCAGATGGTCTGCTTCCAGTCAGTATAGGGATTGGACCTCTACGGGACAATCCAGTGATGAAATAAACATCAGTGACCTCCAGTTCCAACACCTGGTCTTGTAACCTGAACACCTGTTCCTGTTCGTCCCAGATACTAATTAGATACTGGAGGAGCTCGGGCAGAGCTCGTAAACATGGCATGAGGAAGAACTTTTTCAATCCACAGTTTCTAAGTGCATTCATGCAAGTTTGGCTTTGCATGGCCTGTTCTTCCTCTTCTCCGTGCTCTCGTTCCTTCCATTCGATTTCCATTTTGAGTGATTATCTGCATTCACATGGTCAAAAACCCTTAGTTAGATCTTTGATGAGCTTCAAATTCCAAGCAATTTGGTCTAAATGTCGAAATTTTGGGCGAAATTTAAGGTTCGGCCGTTGGCGCGGCTGTTTTTCCAACAGTCGCGCCACGTGGCGCGAGCCCTTTACAAAAAAGAGCTCATTGGCGCGGGTCCATGCCCGATACCCGCGCCAATGGGCACAGCCCTAAAATTCTAAAAATGACCACACAAAACTGATTTCTAAGGGAAAGCTATTAAAAAATGAATGAAAATGAAGAGCAAAAGAGCGCCTCTTACCTGTGACAGACGAGAAGCTGAATGGTCGACTGGATTTGTCGCAATCACCGTCAGAAGTTTCTGCTCCAAAAGGACCACTGTTGCTTTCCACCAAGGTAAATAGTAAAAAGTAATTTTATTTTTACCAATTAGACATATTTATAACTTTTTCGACGTTAAATGAGTTCTAAAAGTTATTTTTATCAAATATTTGCATATGTTATGTCGAAAATGGGTTTTACGCTTGCTTGGTATGTGCAGCAGCAGGTTTTTGCGACTTAAAAGATGGAGACGAGTTGTATTTTATACTTTTTCGGACTCGGTAAATACACGAAAAAGTCACTCTGGAGTCATCTTTCAGCTCTTTTCTGACTCTCTAAAGATGAAAAGATCGCCGAGGCCCTTGTCATTTCGATCTCATTAAAATGGCCATGAATCGACATCCACCCAGTATAAGTTTAACCCTTTTTCGAGCTGGGATGGATTGATTACGAAAAAGGAATACCCTAGCCTATTGCGACTAGGAGGTTTTCCCAGATATTGTTTTCTACCTTTTCGGATCTGGGGAACTATTTACGAAAAGGGACCTGTGGAGTTTTCTTTTCCGCCGTCTTTTCAAACTCTCTAAACATGAAAAGACGCCGAGTTCTTCCTTTGTCAGACTCGTTAAACCCTGATGACATTGGATTTCGTCGAAATGACGTTCTCCGAGTTTCTCCTTCCTAGGACTCGTTAAATGCACTAGGATGGATTCGCCCAAAGGGCGGACTTATATCGCAAGCATATGCTATCCCCTTCAAGCTTGTTATTAAAAATAATTGGGGTACTCGCCAGAAATGGTGGGGGAAAAATGGAACCATCGTCGTTGTCGTCGGCAGTATGTCGCTTTTGAACATGGCACTTATCTGCATTCGTGTCGGGTTGGGGACATCTCATCTCGTTGCTTCACTTTGCCTCCAGGGGTTTGGGTAATCTTTTTTGACCTCTCATCTGTTCACTGCCTCGTCGCCATGACCTCTGATTCGTTGATGTCAAATACTGCCAAGTCCACTGTCGTGCCATTCATGTGTTCAAGAGAAGTTGGCCTCTGCAAATATCAACCTTCCTCTATTTCTCATACGATCCTGATTCACAACATAACATCATGTTCCTCTGTCTCATGTCGATGATGTGGGAATCATTATGGCCCACCTTCGATCAAGGTCACTTCCTGTCGACTTCAACTCATTATCCAGGAAGTTGGTCTAGAGACTCCTTGTGGTACCTTGGAGCCTGCATGCCTCAATGGCAGGTTTGTCGCATTCGACGAGAGGTTTACATCATTGGCCTCCGATCGAGTGATTCTGCGGGTGTTCGACGTCAACTCATTTATTCGCACGCCGTAGATTGTACCTGTGGTACCTTGAGGACCATTGTCATTATTGGTGGTTTCTCTCGCGTCTGTTAACAGCTTTCATCATTGGCTGGTAATCAGACGATGTTCTTTCATGTTCGACTTCAGCTCACATATTCACATGCTTGAACTTGTACTCTGTTGGGTCGAGATGGAGCGCAAGACCCTGGATTGTGTCTGTTGTAATCCAGGCTGCGGTTGTGGATTATTATCATTATGTACATGACTCGCTGATTGGATGGCTGCGACCATACCTGAGTCTATTGGTTTGATCTTAGTCGGATGGCTGCGCCCATACCCTGGATCCGGATTATAGCATACTCTGTTTCGGATGGCTGCGTCCATACCACTTATACATCATGTACTTGAGATATCAGTTGTATCTTTCTGCGCAGGTTTTCCGATGGCGGGCCTTCAGTTGAACATGTTCTCGTAAATCATTTCACCCCTCTCTCTCTCGGGCCTCATACTTTAGGGGGCATCTGTTACACAGTAATTTGTCACCGTCCTTACCATTCCCCATCCCGCACAATGGAGGACCCATTCTGTGACCTGTGAACATTGTCATGCCTTGAAACCATCATCAATGCATCCCTCTGAACATGAGCTTTATTTGCCCTTGAGACATCTCCTTGCAAAAGTCATAAAAAACAGCCCTTTTAGCATTGGCGCGGGCAAGCAGTTCAGTACTCGCGCCAATGGGGAAATTAATGCAAAGAGGTCGCGCCACCTGGCGCTCTGTCATAGAGCCATAGTCGCGCCACCCAATTTGGGAGTTGTTTTTTAAATATGGATGGCGGGAGTTGAGTTCTAACAAATTCACAAACCATCACCTATCTTGAGTTGGGAGGTTGGCTGCGGGAGTTCTATGGAAGGAAGTGGTTTTGCCACCTCCCATGGAACCTTCCTTGTTGATAGGGCCAATCCCATAATAATAGGGATCCCAACTCCTCCTTCCCCATCTATAAAAGCTTGCTCAAATCAATGGCAAGCTAGTCTTGAAGTGTCTAAGCTCTGAATCTCCATATTCCCAAGAGCCTTTGTGTTGTAAAGCACCCTCTCTTTCCCTTAAGGCTGACTCAAGTAAGGAGACCATTGTCACGAGACTCTGGAGAGGTTTTCCCTTTCCTTGGCAAGCTTTGCAAGACGTGGACGACTGGAAACCCGTCCGAAGGAGACCGCGACGTCAGAACTTGGTTGTAATCTTTCTTCGCTGGTTATTTAATAGATGATTATGATTATGGTTCCACTCCGTTTTCCATCATGTTAATGCGAGTAATGTCCTTTCTGACTGATGTTTAGTTACGTATGCCGGTTTCTATGCTTGTATCTGTTCGTTTCTTCCATGTGCAGGTGTTCATCCGCGGAGATCGTGGAGGGATTGTGATCTGCCGAGGCTGAGGAATGGGGACGCTTCTTCTTCAGATCGTGGCGTTGGAATCCAGGTAGGCTTCTATCCCAAGTCCTTCATTCGTAACTAGGAACTTGTGTCATAACATTGTTTGATTGTTGCTAGACCCCTGCTGGGCTAGTAGGGATCGCCTCTGTCCGCAGAGGGGATTTACCTCCTCAACAGATGGATACAAGGAAGTTTGATGGCAAGGATCCTGTAACATGGATACTACAGATGCAGGAATATTTTGATCTCAATAATGTGAGAAACATACAAAAGGTACGCATTGAAACTTTACATTTAGAACAAAATACATTTGTATGGTATCTATGGCTTTGCTCCCGTAAAAAATTGTCACTTGGTCAATTTTTATGGAGGAAATGATAGCACATTATGAAGATACAAAGAGCAACACCTTCTTTAGCCAATTGATAAATCTCAAACAAAAGGGTTCAGTGGAAGAGCACATTGAGGACTTCGAAAAATTGAATATAAGGGTAACTGATATTCCATAGGAACATAGGATTGATGTCTTCATAGGGAATTTAAAGGATAACATCCAACATGAAGTTCGCGTTTGGGAACCTGATTCATTGGAGAAGGCATCCAGGTTGGCAAGAAAAATTGAATGTAAAATGATGGTGACAAGGAAGCCTACCACTCACATCTATAAAGATGGAAGTGTTGCTACTCCTAGACTTCCACAACCTACAAGGTTAACACCACAACAATTGGAAGAAAAAAGAGAAAAAGGGTTTTGCTACATTTGTGATAGCAAATACACTAAAGGTCATAAGTACGCTGAGAAAAAAATATTTTACATAGATTCTGAAGAGGAGGAAGAAAATGTAGAAGATTCAAAAGTAGAGGATATACACCAGGAAGAAACCTTAGAAGAGGAAGACATGAGTCCAACCATATCATTTATAGGAATTACCACTCAAACTCTCAAGATAGAAGGACATGTCAAGAAGAAAAGGGTAATAGTGTTGATTGATTCAGGTAGTTGTTAGGACCCCATAATCTACCTTTTCGATCATACATTTTGCTATCATTCCACTCTTTTCTAGTCCATATTTAAAGCCTATATTATCACTTTCATCTATTATTCCAAAGGTATATAACGTTTCTTCTCGTTACTATATGTTTAACTTGTTTTACATGTAATTTTACAATACTTTCATATTTAGCCATGAATCGAAAATATATAGTTGCTGAAATAGTTTGAAGAATGCAAATTATTAATCGTTGTTGTGTGAAGACCGCATTGCTGAAACAGTCAAAATAGTATGCAAATCCCGTTGCTGAAACAACCCGTGAATTGCAATTCTGAAGCAGTATTTCAGGCACGATAGCAACAAGAAAAGAAAATTAAGGGAGATGTTACACTAGCCGTAACAACTACACCTCGAAGCTAGCACCATCCTAACCATTGTAACAACATCTTTGCTATGGAAGAACAGAATATCCTATTCCAGTATAGAATATCAGATCAGGTTAAGAATAGGTTTTGTATGATGTAATCAAAAGTGTAATAAATGTCTCCTCTTTAAATAGAGGAGACAACAACATTAGAGAACATTACAGATTACGGGAGGTTTTAGTCCAAAAGGGAGTTACAGAGATGGAACATGGATATTGTTTGTAATATGTTACATTTGGCAGATGAATAAAAGCTTGTTCTGAGCATTTCATTTTAATTCCTTCTTATGGAGAATCTTTTGAGAAGGAAAGGGCCCACCTTCCTCACAAGATTCACCCATTTATTTCTGTAGTGTGTTAATTTTTATTT
This sequence comes from Pinus albicaulis, assembly GCA_034641835.2. Classification (NCBI taxonomy): domain Eukaryota; kingdom Viridiplantae; phylum Streptophyta; class Pinopsida; order Pinales; family Pinaceae; genus Pinus; species Pinus albicaulis. The sequence continues at coordinate 582,785,972 of CM076569.1, forward strand.
TCCTTTACGCCTTCTTAAAACTCTGTTTTTCTCGAATCATTTATGCATTGTTGAAACTCTGTTATCTATTGCTGAAATTATATTTCCATTGATTGTCACATTTTTTTCATGTAATTCATTCTTAGGTAATCGTTTATTAATTCAATTGATAATTTTCTCACTGAATGAGTTTGTGAAAGTGTGGTAGTCAAGAACAGGTACTGAAGATTCCTATTTGGGGAATAGGGCATTGTTCTCTGTTATAGCATAATTCGTATTTTCCTCTGCAGATTGGTTTCCTTTCCTAGATTGTTGTTTTCTTAATGTAATCTATGATTCTTCTAATAATTGTTTGCAATAGAAAGATTGCTTTTGGTGTCACTCAAAATAGAACTTTAGTTTGCTTGAAGCCAGGTGTGATTAGTGTAATTGTTACTACAACTTTTTGTTGCTTTTGAGATTGAGCATTTACAGTGTGAGATTGCCTTTGAAATAAATAGACTTCCCTGGGTTGACAATTTATGTAGCACTTGGTTGTTTAGATTAATAAGCAATTAAAGTGGTCAACATTTTGATGCCGTTGCTGGGGAAGGAAAATATAAGTTTCAAAATCATTGATTTTTTTCTTTTAGATGTGTAGATTGCATGAGAGGACGCATAACCCACAAGAAAACTAACCCTACAGGTGGCAAGGGAAAAGGAAGGGGAGGAAGAAGGACCTTTATTGATGAGATTGTATAAAAAGCTGAATCTTCTTAGAGGCTAAGCTCTCGAAGGCCAAAGCCTCAACATTCCCCTCAATCGAACTACGACATAGAAGAAATTGTGAGCCTTGAAAACGTTGAGGAGCTAGTAGAAAGCGTTGAAGAGCCAACATAAAACATTGAAGAGCCAACAGAAAACATTGAAGAGCCAGCAGAAAACGTTGAAGAAACAACAGAAAATGTTGAGGATCGAGCAAGTGCAGTAGCAAAACAACCAATGGAAGGGAACAATGAAGAATTATTTGGAGGTGGACCAGCAGATCCTAAAGGAGGGGGAAAATATGAGAATTCTCTCTCTACCTTGGGGTTTCCTATTAGTGATCTCCCTAGAGGAGCAATCCCCATGAAGAATATAACACTTTCAGCTTTACCTAACTTTCATGTTTTATCCTCTAAAGATCCTAACGAATTTCTTTCCTATTTTGATATATTATGCAGAAGTTATGATTACATTACCAATGCCCAAAAATTGAAGCTATTTCCAGCAATATTAAAAGGAAACACATTAAGATGGTCCATGAGTCTTAGAGGCCATGTAATCACAACTTGGGATCAGATGAAATAGAAATTTCTGCTCTAATATCAAGACTACTGCCGAACGAGAGAAAAAAGAGAGGAACTATTTAAGATGGCCCAGAAGGAGGAAGAAAATATGGAGGACTTTGTGGAAAGACTACAATATAATTTTCAGAGATCCAGTCATCCCGATGTAATTAAAGATATTATTAAAACAGTATTATTAAAAGGAGTAAGGGATGACTATTTAGATATGCTAAATATGCTTGGAAAAGGGGACATATCTAAAGAATCATATGATGAAATTGTTAACCTCTGTAAAATATGTTCAAGAGGAGCTGCAAGGAACAAGTCAAACAACAGGGACACCACATATTCAAGAGTTCAAAAATCAGCCAGTGGAGGAGCAACAAGAGCTGAAATAAGTAATTTACTTGAGGAATTCAAAACTGAAATGTTAAGTTCTTTTGCTTCACAGATTGACACCTTGTAGGTTAAGAAGAAACAAGCCAAAGCAGAAGCATCCTTGTCTATATTTTTCCCCAAATGCAGAGATAAATACCCACTAAGGGAATTCCCATTGGAAAAGGTGCCAATTTGCATCCTTTGTGAGAAGGATCATGAAACACAACAATGCCCTTCTTTACCAGGAATAAAAGCAACATTGCAACCAACCGAAGAAGAATCTAAAGCAGTCTACCTATTGACACAAAGAAGGCAATGGCAACCGCGAGGGCAAGGTATGAACTCTAACATGCCATTTACATCTTCTAATTGTTGGAACAATTATCCTTCTTTTAGTCAAGAAAATTACCCTCCCTTTAATCAAATGCAATACCCGCCCTTCAATCAAATGAATTACCCACCCATGCAACAAAAAAACCCTCCCTTTGTAGACCCAGCAATGTGGACTCCTTGGCCTCCACAACAACAATCCTACTTTAACCAATGGAATTCAAATTGGAGGGGTCAACAACTCCCATTTCCAAATCAATTTCCTCAACTTCAGCAACCACTTCCTCTACCATTAGGTGCTCCACCAAATAATCAAATGATGAGACCCTAGCTACCTGTACAACCAAATCCTAACCCCAATAATAAAGCTGTGCAAGTTATTGATATTCAGAACCAGCCTATACTTCATGTTTTCCCTGCACAATGTAATGACATTCATTTACGATCTGGGAAAATATTTGAACCCATTATTGATGATGTTACCTCTTCTGATTCTGATAAAGAAGAAACTAAAAAACGTAACTCACATGAAGAGGTACCACCACCCTCTAATAAGGGTGCTGAAACAGCAGAACCACCATTCCTTGAGCGTTTAGTTTTAACTAAAACACCTAAGCCACCGGCTTTTAATCTTCTTGGGGAATTACAAAATCTGTATGTTAAAATTCCACTTTTACAAGCACTAAGAGATGTACCAATTTATGCCAGAACGATGAGAGATATTTGTATCAAGAAACTCGGTAGGAAAGCTAAAGATCCCCTTACAGTCCATGTTATGGGTGATCTATCTGCATTAATGTCTGGTAAAGCTCCTCCAGTTAAATATGGTGACCCCGGCCATCCTATTGTGATAGTCCAAATCGGTAAAACAATAATCCCTCAGGTTCTGGTATATTTAGGTGTTGCTATAAACATTATGACTCTTGAAACTTCACAACTTTTACTGCTGAGAAACGTAATAAGAGATACACCAGCCGTTCTAGAGTTAGCTGACCGTTCTACAATCAAACTGGAAGGAGTTATTGAAGACCTAGTTATCTCAGTTGAATCCTGGAATTACCCAGCTGACTTTGTGGTGTTACAGACTAAAACAAAGTTGGGGGGGCATCCTCTAATTCTGGGAAGGCCCTGGTTAGCTACAGCCGATGCCTTTATTAGTTGCAGATCTGGTTCAATGACAATTTCCAATGGATATAAAACTAAGCAGCTTACTCTCTACCCTCACGCTACACCCATGATTAATAATGATAATTCTATATGGATGGATTATGATGATCATGCTATTCAACCTATTTTGACTATCGGACTAGCTTTAAGTCTTAAAGATACCACTGAGGACGAGGTAATTAATAATTTTATTTGTGAACCCTCCTTTGTGATTCCAGAAACACATAATCAGTTGGCTGCACTTTTGAAATCAGATACCCAGGAAAAGCTTAAAGCTGAGGATCTTCCTCAAACATCAACCACCATCTCTTCTAAAAGCATAATAGTAGAAATTGAACCTGGAAAAACACTAAACATAAACCCCAACTTGACAGTTGTTGAAACACAACAATTAATGAAGTTACTTCTTGAAAATAAGGAAGCATTCGCATGGGACTATACAAATATGAAGGGAATCTGCCCTGAATTATGTACTCATCGCATCTATATCAAGGAAGGTTGTTGATCTGTCTATCAACCCCAACGACGAATGAACCCTAATTTAAGAGAAATTGTCAAAGAGGAGCTTCAAAAATTGCTTAATGCAGGGTTTATATATCTTATATCTGACAATGAATGGGTTTCCCCATTGGTAATAGTTCCTAAGAAAAACAGGAAATGGAGAGTGTGTGTAGATTATAGAGCCTTAAATAAAGCCACTCAAAAGGATCACTTTCCTTTACTGTTCATTGATCAGGTGTTGGATAGTTTGTCAGGGAAGAAATTCTTCTCCTTTTTAGATGGGTTCAGTGGGTATAACCAAATTATAATTGCACCCCAAGACCAAGATAAGACCACTTTTACTAGCCCTTGGGGAACTTTTGCCTATAGAGTTCTCCCATTTGGACTATGTAATGCACCAACGACCTTTCAAAGAGCAGTTATAGGAATCTTTTCTGATATGATTAATGATTCTATGGAAATATTTATGGATGACTTCACCCCTTATGGTGTGTCTTTTGAAGATGCATTATAGAATCTTGAGAAAGTACTTAAACGATGTATACAAGCTCACCTCTCCTTAAGCATCGAAAAATGTCATATGATGATGAGTGAAGGAGTAGTGCTTGGAAATTTTATTTCATCTCAAAGAATTCAGGTGGATCCATCCAAAATACAAGTCATTCAGAACCTTCCTATTCCTAAAACACAAACAGATGTGAGAATTTTTTTAGGACATGCAGGATATGACAAGAGATTTATTAAAAAAATTTCCAAAATAGCTTCTCCTTTGTTTGTGTTACTTATGAAAAATGTTTAATTTAAGTGGACTAATCTTTGCCAGGAAGCATTTTTTGAACTCAAACATCAGTTATCTACAGCTCCTATTTTAAGGGGACCTGATTGGGCACTCCCCTTTCATATATCCTCTGATGCTTCAAATACTGCAATTGGAGCTATCTTGGGACAAGAGGAAAACCATCTTCCTTATGCTATCTACTTCATTAGCAAGAATATGACTCCTGTTGAGCTTAATTACACAGTTACCAAAAAGGAATTTTTAGTAGTAATTTATGCTATTAATAAATTTCGACATTACATTACTGGTTATTCTACTTTTTTCCATACTGACCACTCGGCTATTAAGTATTTAATGAAAAAATATGTCACAAATGCTCGAGTCACCAGATGGTTATTGTTATTACAAGAATTTGATATTACAATTGTAGATCGACCAGGTAGAGAAAATGTTGTTGCTGATTTCCTTTCTCAGTTAAAAGCTGATGATAATACTCCAGTAGATTATTCCTTTCCTGATGAATATTTATTTGCAGTATCTTCTCACTCACCATGGTATGCAGACATTGCCAATTATCTGGTTGCAGGGAAGTTACCATCACACCTATCACATTGAGAGAAAAGAAAAATCATTCAAAAAAGTGTTCGGTATAGCTGGATAAGTGGGTGTCTTTTCTACACAGGACTTGATCATGAAATCTGAAGATGCATTAGAGAAGATGAGGCTTATGATATACTAAAAGCTTGTCATGATGGCCCTTGTGGAGGGCATTTTGCTGATAAGAGAACGGCACATAAAATTCTTAGGATGGGTTACTATTGGCCCTCACTCCTTAAAGATGCAAAGAAATATGTCCGCGCTTGTGATAGCTATCAGAGAATGGGTCAACCTAATCATAGAGATGAAATGCCATTAAACCCCCAGGTAATACTTGAACCATTTGAAATATGGACCTTAGACTTTATAGGACCCATTAATCCTCCATCCAACCAAAGAGTTTATATATTAGTCTGCACAGATTACATGACTAAATGGGTGGAGGCTAAAGCACTTCTTAGAGCTAATGAGGAAGTTGTCCTAGCTTTCTTATTTGAAGAAATCTTTGTTATATTTGGAGTCCCTAGAGAGCTAGTTACAGATGGAGGACCTCCTTTCACTTCTCATGGTTTCAAAGCCACCCTTCAGAAATATCATATTCATCATAGAATGACTACACCATACCACTCCCAAGCCAATGGACAGGTGGAGAGTACAAACAAAGTAATAGAAGCCATTCTAACAAAAACAGTGAAGGAAAACCGAAAGGATTGGTCCCAAAGGTTCCCTGAAGTGCTATGGGCTTACAGAACTACCTGGAGAAATACTACAAGATTTTCCCCCTATGAATTGTTTTATGGTAAAAGTGTTGTTTTTCCTGTGGAATTTGAAATTAAAACCTTGAGGACTTCTTTAGCTATTAACCTTGATTTGACTAATGCACAGACAACCAGGTTGCAACAGCTTTATGAATTGGATGAAAAAATATTAGATGTCATTAATCAGACAACTATGATCCAGCAACAAAGAAAAAAGTGGCATGATAAAATCATCAAGCATAAGCAGTTCCAAAAAGGTGATTGGGCTTTATTGTCTGATTCTCGGTTTGAAAATTTTCAAGGGAAACTACGTACAAGATGGCTGGGACCCTACGAAATAGATATTTTTTTTCCCAATGGAACAGTAAGGCTCTTAACAATTGATGACTCTAAAACACCACTATTAGTAAATGGTCATTGGCTTCGCTTGTACTAGCGCTGTATTTCCAAAGAAGATTTTAAGGCCACTTGCATGGCAGATGCACACTATCTCTTTTTAGGGCAGCCTTCTGCTCCTCATTGTATTTAATTTTTCTGAATTGTATTTTTAGCATTAGAATTAGATTTCTTAACTAATAATCCCTCTCAAGGGCTGGCATGTTACAATTTATTATTTTGCAGATTCTTGATTCAGGAAAGGCTTACCAAGAAAGGACAATTTCACCACAAGAAGATTCAAGCTTCATTTTGAGAAGCATTTCTCCTCTCACTTCAACCCATTCATAGTTCATTTCCCTATCTCCCAGTAACATTTCATCATTCATTCCCTTCATTTCTTTTTCCCTTTTCATGTCATTTTCCCTATTTTTCCCATTGCTGAAACACCATTCTTTAGAAAATATTTTCCCCATTTTCACTTGCTGAAACACCATTCTTCAGCAAACACTTCCCCATTTTCCCACTGCTAAAACATCACTCCTCAGCAACACTTTCCCTATTTTCCCATTGCTGAAACACCACCTTTCAACAACATTTCATCCATTTTTCCCATTGCTGAAACACCATCTCTTTCTCCAAAGACATGAATATGCAACATTTTCTGTCATGAGATCATCTTCTTCAGTTCTTTCATTCTCACTTCTCTTATTCCTTATGCTAATCATGTCCTTTCACTGCCTTCTCCTATGATTAAACAGACTTCTAATATGATCTCCCTCATGTTTTAAAAATCTTTTAAAGTTCTTCCATGACTATTGAGCTATTACAAAGCAAGCACTATATTTTTCGAAGTACAAATCAAAGGTAAACATGAGGTATGTAATTTTATATGTAAGTACAATTAAACTATGGTTAATGAGAAGATTTTGTTTATTATCACCACAATCTCCACACACTTAAAGACATCATTTCAGCCGTAGTTGGGGGGGGAATATCGAAATTATATGACATCATTTCACAACATGCCAATTACCATCATTTTTCCTACCCATTACCTCGCCTCTTCACCGTTATTCCATGTTCTCATTCGCAAAATTTACTCTGTTCGAAGTCCGGTAACTGCGCTCTTTGACTGTGCATTTCACCAAAGCTGGTTAACTATGGGAGGACCTGCTATTCGACATGAGCCCGGCTCGATAGCTCTGCTTGAATTATTCCCAGAGGTATATCAGATTTTTTAGTAGGCAAGCTGGGTAGGATATTTTTAGAGACTTCAGGAATTTGATCCTCAACAGGTCCTTGAATTTGCACAAAATCTTCAAGAAGATCATTCTACTATTAAGGGAGTCCGAATTCCAGTCTCAGAGGGTCACATAGCACAAGTTTCAAGTCTTCCGGTCACTGGTACTCGATGGTTTAGTCGAAAGAATATCATTTTGAATGCACAACATGATTTTCTTCTACCAGGAGAACAAGTCGAGCTTAAAGGCTGGGGTGGCGAACTTCACTCATTACTGCCTCCTTGGCCGAAAGTTGCAAAGTTTGTTAAACATGACCTCACATGTGAAGGTCACTACCAGGTAGTCTACCAACATGATTTTGTCTTATTAAATCATTTACGACATGGTAGACTGTTGAACATTCCTTATTATTTACTTGGATGTCTTAAAAATATGTCGTATTATTGTAGACGGGTAAAATTCCCACTCCTTTCCTTCACCCATCATCGTCTCATCTAGTTACTAATCCGAAAAGGTTTTGCTCAACAAAACCTTCCCTTAAAAAATCTACCCTTAGACCCTCAGCAAGCTGCTAAAAATCCTCAAGAAATTCCGGAAAATCCCCATGAGCAGCAACCATATAACACCCCTGACCATCTAGAAATTCCACTCGTAGAACCAATTGATCCAATTCTCCCTCCTATCATACCAAATCCATCCCACAATTTGGCAGAATCATCTGATCCTACTGTTCATATCTCTAATTATGATTCTCAAGATAACCTTCCCATCTCTACTCTAAAGAGAAAAAGGCAAACCACGACCCCTTTTCTATCAAAAAGATGAATGAGGGCCCCAACCAAAGCAACCACTACTTCTGATAGCCCTTTCCCTCAGGGAAAATCAACCCATAAAAGAAAGTGAACCACTACCTTTCCTTCCTTTTTACCTAAAAGACGAATGAGGGCGTCAATTGAAGCAACCACCATTCCCACCACCCTACACTCTCCACCCATTATTTTAAAAGCCCATACACCATCACAGACCCAAGTCCTGGAATTTTAACCTGTCTCACCCACGGGCATTGAAACACAAGAACCAGATGCCCAGGGTTCTACGACATCATTTCCTTCAGAATAGGTAGCTGTCACACAAGAAAAAACTACTAATTCAGTAGCTGTTACACAAGAACCAGATATAGCTATCACACAAGAACTAGCTACAGTTGCAACACAAGAACCAGCTGCTGACGTTCAAGAACTAGATGCCAGGATGCTGCACATCACGTAGCTGTCACACAAGAACTAGCTACTCCTTCAGTAGTTGTTACACAAGAACCAGTTACTGAGACTGTGACTGTTACACAAAATCCAGTCACCCTGGCTTCCCTCTTACAAGAAAATGAGTTTTCAAAATTAGAACTCGAAGCCTACAAGCAAGAATTGGTAATGGCGAGGGAAGCCTATGACAAGGAGCTTAACTTGTATACCTTAGCTCACACAACATCTATGGCAAAGAAAGACAAATAAAATGATCAATATAAGGAATACATGTGCAGCCAACGCAACAATATTTATCATCAAGAGGGCTATAAAATAGTTCAAGTCCCAATACCGGGAGCATCTACGTCTTCTACGGTCAAAGAGGAATGCCCTACTGTTACACAAGAACTAGTAGGGCCTTCAAAAATTCCAGAAAAAGAACCTAATTTTCAGTTACCCTGCCCTACTGTAACTGATTCTACTACTCAGACTATACCTCAGCCTACCACTTGCAATGCTGAAACACAAACTGAACCATGGGATGAGCTGCAAATAATGAACAAGTGGAGGAAAGAATATGCCATTTCGCAAGATAAAACATTGTAGAAACACAAATTAGTTTCGCAGAGTCATATATATTCAAACTGGGAGATCTTGGAGCAAACACTCCAGCAATCTAGAGTTCATAAGAAGGAGAATAAAGAGTTAAAGGGAAAACTGCTCCTAATGTTTGAACTGGTACAAAAATTATTGGCTGCTAGGAAACCATCTCTAAATTACTCTCTATTCCTCACAGAACATCTTGTTTATTTTTAGTTGAAAGCAATCAAAGATGGAAGACCCGATGAGGTGCTTACATCCGAACAGTTTGTGAAAACATTTGCAGAAACCTCTACCACTGATCAACACTTATTGTGTGAATTGTATCTTCACAATGAAGCCATTCCTGGAAACAGAAGGCTTAACCTCAATCCTCTTGTTGGCGATATTCATACCAGGGCATTTGCCTCTTTCCTTGCTAACCAGATTGCATGGCAAACCGCTTTTCTTACAGCTAGGCAAAACGAAGATAATCGTCTTCTCTGGATAAGGCTAGAACCGTAGAACCCTACCATATTTATGGTAGAATATTATCAATTTTTGAATAAACCAGGGATGATTGAACATATACGGCAATTACAGGCTTCAGTACTTCAGGATTGTCAATAATTTATCAGGGCCAAGGAAACTGCTGCTTTAAGAGCAAACAACATGTTTTGGCAACAATCTTCCAAGGAAAAGTAGGAGTATAATCCTTTCAGTCCTATTAATCTTGAAACCGCAATCTCCAGAGTACCAAATTACATCAAGTGTGTTCAGGAATGTGCTGAAAAATGGATAGGGCACCACTTTCATTTTCCTATTTTGTGGATGCCAACAGAGGAATATCATGCTCATCATAGGTTGGCTAGGAAAGATGAAGCAGCAGCTTGGAAAAAGTTGAAAAATGTGCAAGGGTTCAAAGCTTCAATAGACAACACCTTCCATAGCTACTCCCTAAGTAATTTGCATGCCAAAAGCCAATATCCGGACTCTGATTCAAACTAAAGTTGCCTGAGGACATGCAACCTTTTTAGTTGGGGGGGATGTTAGGACCCCATAAAGCACCTTTTTGACCTTACATTTTGCTATCATTCCACTCTTTTCCCAGCCCATATTCAAAGCTTATATTATCACTCTCATCCATTCTTCCAAAGGTATATAACATTCTTCTCTTTACTATATGTTTAATTTGTTTTACATGTAATTTTAGATTACTTTCATATTTAATCATTAATCGAAAACATATAGTTGTTGAGACAGTTTGAAGACTACAGTTAATTCATCATGGCTGTCTGAAGACCGCATTGCTGAAACAGTCAACATAGTACGCAAATACCGTTGTTGAAACAACCATGATTTGCGATTCTGAAGCAACATTTCAGGCACGACAACAACAAGAAAAGACAAGTAAGGAAGCTATTACACTGGCCGTAACAATTGCACCTTGGAGCCAGCACCATCGTAACCATTGTAATAGCATTTTGCTATGGAAGAACAGAATATTCTATTTTAGTATAGAAGATCAGATCGGGTTAAGAATAGGATATTCTATGATGTAACCAATTGTTTAATAGATGTCTCCTCTTTAAAAAGAGGAGACATCAGCATTAGTGGGGGGGACGGACTACGGGAGATTTATTTTGAATAGACTTACAGAGAGGGGTGTGAATCCTTTGTAATATGTTATTTCTTTTGACAGATGAATAAAAGCTTGTTCTAAGCATTTCATTTTAGTTCCTTCTGCTGGGGAATCTTTTGAGAAGGAAAGGGCCCACCTTCTTCACAAGATTCACCCATTTATTTCCGTAGTGTGTTAGCTGTTCTTTTCATCTACGCCTTGTTAAATTCTGTTTGCTAAAATCTTTTATGCAGTATTGGAACTCTCTTATCTATTGCTGAAACTTTGTTTCCATTAATTGTTGCATTGTTTTCATACAATTCATTCTTAGATAATTGAGGATTATTTTAATTGGTAATCTTGTTTATAGAATGAATTTGTGAAAGCATGGTAATCAGAAACAGGTGCTGAAGATTCCTACTTGGGGAATAGGGTCCTGTTCTCTGTTATAGCATAATTAGTCTTTACTTCTGCAGATTGGTTTCGTTTCCTAGATTGTTATCTTTTTAATGTAATCCAGGATTCTTTTGGTGATTGTCTGTAATAGAAATATTGTCTTTGTTGTAACTCAAGTAGAACTTCAGTTTGTGTGAAGCAAGGTTTGATTGGTGTAATTGTTACTACAAATTTTTATTTCTTTTGAGATTGAGCATATATAGTGTGTGATTGCCTTTGAAATAAACAAACTTCCCTGGGTTGATAATTTATGTCGCACTTGATTGTTTAAATTAATAAGAAATTAAAGTGACCAACAACCTCTCAAGGAAAGAGGTGGGATTCCCGATCAGGAACACCCAGTGCTAAACAACACTATTCTCTATTAAATAGCCAGGAGAATGAGAAATGTCTAAACAGACATGTTCTTCCAAAGCAATGGGTTCAACAACCTTCTTTTGTTGTTCTCCTCTTTCTTTTATAGGATAAAAGTCTTGCAAAACCCTAAACCATCTCAAAGGTTTAGCTCTTTTCACATGTGTAGCCTCCAACTAGAACTGTGTTGTGCATCTAGGAGGTACATTGCATCTGGACAACGATGTGGATTTGGTCATGTTGACCCAGTCAATTGTCACAATCCCTTTCACACATAAGGGAGTTTTATTAAGGCAACCCAGATTTAGCCTTGTTCACATGGGCATTGATTTATTTTTCTGTTTTAGGAGTTTAATTTATCATCCTTTACAATTTTATTCTTGCAACAAGAAATTGAAAACAAAATTTTATATTCCTATTAGCTTGGGCTAATTAGGAATATTACAGCCCTCCCCTCCAAAATGTTGCTTGTCCTCAAGAAATTGATAGAGTGAGTGCTGCAAATCCTTCCTTCTTCCATTGGTGACACCATCAAGTGATAAGCCTCCTCCATGAGCTGAGTGTTCACCAAACCATCCTCCCATGAATTGTTTCTTTAATTTTTTTATGAGAGGTAAGTGACCCATCCCATAAGGAGTTAAGAACTCAAGTGAAACAATCATGGCTGAACCAAAACTCTCCCTGAAACATGTAGCATAAGGTACATGGAGAGTCTCCATCCCATGTGGCTCATACATGCTCCTCATCCTCCCTCCATACAAACCCACAAATAGTACAAGTATATCATCAATGTATGGAAGCAAAACTATGTGCATACAAACAGAAAATTGAGCATGAGGAGGTGGATCATAATCCCACATATGATACCAACGCAATGCATCTCCTGCCTGCCTCAAATCAATACATGGTAAGTGGTTTTCCCACCACTTACTTGCTACCCAATTCATCTCACTATTTTTGAAGGTGAGAGATATGTTTGGTGCCTTGGGGAAGCACCCATCATGATAAAAAATCTCCCTTTGCTCATTAAGGGAGTGGCCAAATTCAGAAATTTTAATGGCCCAATAGTTGCCATGAGATTTACATGATACATTAATCCTTTGAGGAGTCATGGCCTGCATAAAAATGGTAAAAGAACATGTACAATCAGAAAATAAAACTTGCTTTATATGAACATATCCTTTACCAACAAGGTCTCTCATACACATGGAGTTGTGCATGGATCTTTCTCCTCTTTCCAAAGAAGGAAGAGATGACTTAAATGACTCTTGGATAGAATCCCATGGCTGCCCCAACTCCACATAGCTCATGCATTCTTGAAAATGCCGATATATTTCCTCTTTCAAGCCTTCCCAATCAAAGCTCCTCATGATGATGTTGTAGATCCTCATGGAATACATGTGGCTGAAACAGAACTCTTTATGTGCTTTTTGTAGTATCTTGTGCTTGAGCTTAGAAGCTCTAGGAAAAAATATTCTACCATGATCATAGATGACTTCTCCTTGGACTAAGTAGCCCTCTTCATCCAACTGGTCATCAAGTATCATACATGTGTGAATATATTTGGAATAATCCACTAGCAGTTGGGATTTCCAATACAGATCTACACTGCTCAACAATGACAGTGTTGATGATGCATCAACCAAAGTATCTGTCATGTTGTTGATCCTTCCCTTGACATCTCCTATGCCAAAGGTGTGTGTTGGAAGGTTGTTCCTTCCCTTCTTCTACTCCCACAGCGCAAGATTAGAAAGGAGAGTGGGTGATGATGATAGGGGAAGAATATTCCCTCCTCCTTGATCTTACCCAAGTCTCCCAGTGATGTAGCTTTGTCTTCAAGTGCTCCAACCCTCCTGTATCTGAGTTTGGAGCAACAATTTATGAGGTTTTCCCCACAGAATCTAAATCAAGTGGCCTCCCAGGTGGTTTTCCACTAGAAAATGAGGTTACAGGGACCATCCTCATATGCAGAATAGATGGGATCCTAATGTCCCTGCTTCCACTGTGCAATTTCAACTTTGTTTCATGTGTGGAAGTCTCATGAAATTTGGAGACCCCTCTTAGTGATGTAAGAGTGCCTCTGATTGGAGCATTTGCTCCATCTTCTTCTAATAGTGGATCAGCTTTGTGATCCCGCCTTTGTTTTGTCTCATTGTCTTTTAGCATAGACACATGCTGCTCATGTCCTCCATATGGAAGATCCTTAGGAACTCCTTGCAAAGATGCAAGAGCCCCTCTAGTGGAAGCCATTGCTTCATCTCCATCTCCTGATGAAAATAGATCTCCTCCTGTTGTCACAGTGCTAGAGGATATTCTCTGCTCTTTCTCTCCCTTCTCCTCATCAATGGAGAATGCATCATCATTAAGAGACCCTTTTCCTTGATCTCTCTTTGAAGAAGGAACCCCCATGTTTTCTCTTTGAGAAAAGAGACCTTGCTGTAGTGGGGTTTTTTCCCTTGGAAAAACATGCAACAGATCTTCAATCCCCTCAAAAATGTTTAAGACTGGAGTTGGCTCTATGGAATCTTCCAACTTATGCAAAGAGTCAGATTTCTTGGGCTTGATTTTCTTTCCCCAAGAAGTCTCAAAATGTCTTACATCAAATCTTTTCACTAGTCTCCTAGTGAACTTTACATAAGAAGAGATATTTACCCTTTTCAAGGAAGAAGACTCAAATAGCCACCAGGTATAAGCCTTTCCTTGAAGATGCAGCACTGCTACTCTCAAGGCTTCTTCTTCTGAAACTTGATGCAGCTGGAAGTATGTGTCAAGTTTCCTTACCCAAGACTTGGCTAAGTCCTTAGGTGATCCATCAAAAGTAGGTAGAGAGAATATACCCAAAGTGTGTTGCATGCACCCTTTTCTTCTATTGTAGATGCTGGATCTTTCTTCTTTGAGTTGAAAAAACTCTGGGAAATTGAGATGCTCTTTGAATCTCTCTGATAGAGACTCATAATCTTGGAGATAATCCCCAAGAGATTCCTCCTTTGGTGTTCCTCGTTTTCCTTCTTTCTTTGACAAGAAAGTAGGCATGCTCCAACGTTGCAGATCAAGTTGTGTGGTTGAATTCTCACACACATAGTAAGAAGTATTGGGGCTTTCTTGATGTAAAAATCCTCCTGAGGGATCTGCATGTATTTCCCTCTTCATTCCCCGGATTTCTTCTTTCAGTTCATACATAGCTTGAGAAAGAGTTTTAGAGAACTCTTCTCTCCATAATCTTCCAGTAAAATGGATCTTGCCCTTTTCTTCTGTATCTCCAGTGTAACCACACTTCTTCATCAGTTTTTTCTTTCCATGAAAATACATATTGGCTCTTCAATAAGAATAGGCTGTGCCAAGATAGTTTCTTTGATACCACTGTAATATTCCCAAAATGGGACTGCTAGCAAGGCATGCCTGAAAAACGCATTTTTCAGGAATGTATGCTACAAGTTTGAAAACCAACCCTTGGATTCCTTAGATCTGATAATATAAGACCCAAATCCAAGAGGGGATCAGAAACAAATCTTTCTAGGTGGTTTAAACAGATCTCCCACACCTAGTACAGCTGGAAAAAACCCAAGAATGGGACTGCAGCAACACAAAGTAACACTGCCCAGAAAATAACGCAGTTTTAATGAATAGCAGTAGAAGACCAATATGGTAGCTCAAAAATATTTTATACAACAGTGAATCAGATTTACAATGTGGCCCATTAAATGTACAAGATAAGGATGGAAGACTTTTATGGAGAAAACCCTCTAAAAGAGGTGTTGCAACAATGTATTTCACTGTAAAAGCCTTGACAGCGTTATTTTATTGAGCATATAGCAGTTGTAGGTTACAACTCAGATCTAGAACAGATCTGTGTACAAAAGATTAGATCTATATCAGATCTGTACACTAGATTGTCTCTATTTTACATAGCCCTTGGGGTTTTCAGCAAAACATGAAGCATATGGAGTAGATCTGAGATCTCATGCAGCAGATCTGTAGATTTCTTTAGAATTTATGAAGCTTATACAGGAGTATTCAGATCAGATTTGAATATGACATGAATAAGAATATAAATCCATGGATCACCATAGTGAGAGGAAGATTCTCAACACTAGAGATCAGTCCTCAAAGTTTTCCAAAACTCCCTGCAACTTTCCTCTTGCAGATAACGCAGTCCTGGAAGACAAACTGCGTTATAGACTTGATGAAAATTTTTGCCTGATGCCAAGGTATGGGTCTGAAGCTCCAATGATCCAATACACTCTTGCCAAGGGGATAGAAGGCTTTCCCACTGAAAAGAGGCACTAGAATGGCTTAGATCTAAATAGATCTAGCCTCCACTTGCTGCAGCTTACAAAGACAACCAAACCCTCAATAGGATTTGCGTTGTAGTTGGAAGTAGAAGCTTGGCCAAATGCCTGATAGTGGACAAGAAATGCAAGACTCTTCCAAGAGGCCTCTCAAGGAAAGAGGTGGGATTCCCGATCAGGAACACCCAGTGCTAAATAACACTATTCTCTGCTAAATAGCCAAGAGAATGGGAAATGTCTAAACAGACATGTTCTTCCAAAGAAATAGGTTCAAAAACCCTCTTCTGTTGTTCTCCTCTTTCTTTTATAGGATAAAAGTCTTGCAAAACCCTAAACCATCTCAAAGGTTTAGCTCCTTTCACATGTGTAGCCTCCAACTAGAACTGTGTTGTGCATCTAGAAGGTACATTGCATCTGGACAGTGCTGTGGATTTAGTCTTGTTGACCCAGTCAATTGTCACAATCCCTTTCATACATAAGGGATTTTTAATAAGGCAGCCCAGATTTAGCCTTCTTCACATGGGCATTGATTTATTTTGTTGTTTTAGGAGTTTAATTTATCCTCCTTTACAATTTTATTCTTGCAACAAGAAAGTGAAAAAAAATTGTATATTCCTATTAGCTTGGGCTAATTAGGAATATTACACTTTGCTTCCCATACTGAGCTTCTCCTTAATGCCCCAATGGTTGAGCCAAGACTCGGCATCCTTATGCCACACTAAGGTTAGAAACAATTTTACGGAGCCTTCTTGATTCCATGTTGTCAAGCTTCTTCTTATACATTAATATTTAAACATAGTTGTACTTTCAATAAGGGACAACCACATTCGATCAAGAGAATAAGAGAATAGGATACGTATTATAGGCATCAAAATTTTGATATGATTCTTTTAGATTTATCAAAATGTGTTTTTGAGTAAAAGTTTCAAGTGAGTGTGAAGTGTGAGCAACACTTATTAAGTCAAAATATCCACTCAAAAGCACATTATGCTCAAATCACAAAAGCCTAAACAGGAAATACTTATTTCATCATGCATTTTGAATTATCATGACATTAAAAATGATAAAAATTAATTAATAATAACTTTTTTTAATTATTATTATTATTATTAATTACAAACAAATTAATATATATATATATATATATATATACACACACACACACACATACACTAAGATTTTAGTTATGAAGATTCATTTTTAATCTATAAATAGGCTTTATCATGCCCAACTATAACATATCAATAATCTTACACTCAAATGGCCATACTAAGGAGAAGTAAATATTTCAGGCTCGCTCTCAACCATAAATAAAATAACACAACATTATATCGAGTTTATAGAGAAATATACTTAAAAGTGAAAAAAAACCCTATATATATTATATAAAACAATTGAAAAAAAATTATAGTCAAACCATTTTAACTAGTCTCACTATTTTATGCCCAAACAGAATTTGAAGACATTAAATCCATTTCATACATTAAAAAATGCAACTTACACAATTACATGTGGTTTATATATATGACAAATCTATCAAACTTTCAAAGGGATCAAACATGTGGAGGTACAATCTTTTTATTCAAGCTTTACATTTGAAAAGAGCTTTGCAACATTAAGAGAAATCAATCCCATGTAATACAAGTGGGCTTAGCTTTGCAACATCAAGAGATTTGATCCCCTCATCTCTTACTAAATCAACCCCATGTAATGCAAGTGGGATACCAACCTACTTATTGTAAATTCCTCTATATTACAAAAAATATATATACACCTATTCCATATAATGCATAATGCAAGTGGGAAACTTACCTACATACACACCTATCAACAACAAATAAAAAAGTAACAACTATTTTTATATTAATCAAATATTATAATTATTTATTTATTATTTTTTATATTAATTTAACAAAATGGCTAGAAATGAGAATTTTTTTTTTTAAATCTAATCTAAAATTTTTTACAAGTGATAGAATTCTTTACATGCATAACATTGTCGATGGTTTTTGAATTCTATACATAACATTGTCGATGATTTTTGAACCAACCAATATGGTTTAATAAATAATAATTACTAAATTTTTAATCGGAGTCCGAATTATGCGTAGCATTTCAGAAATCAAAATTCCACCATAAAATTCAGACCACTCCTTTCGTTAAATAGGTGAAATGTCAATAAGTCTTTATACACTTTTTCAAATAGTAATTTGGATAACGTTGCTAATCCAAACAGATATTACGATTGGTTTGGTCGGAGAAGGTAATTAAATGGTTGTATTTTAGAATTTTTATGAAGGTGAGAAATTAAGATTTAAATGGTTTAAAAATAGATAGTAATTATGAAAACAAATTCCACAAAATTCCCTTTGCATCTTTTGATATGTAAAATGAAACACGATAATGGTAATTCATTTAAAAAAATAAGTCACTGAAGTTTAGGCGATGAGTCCTGGGCGGTGGTGAGTTTAGTAGCTGAAGTTTAGGCGATGAGTCCTGGGCGGTGCTGCATTTGGTCCGTTAACGAAGAAATGGTAATTCGCATGTACGGGAGAAAGTGATAGAAAGAGGGCGGTTGATGGCAATCTTGTGGGCTGACCAACATTAACGTTTACAAAAGCGCTACCCGCCCTCCAAAGTACAGATAAATCACAAATTTACGACGGTGGATGTGAAATTCAAGGAGGGCTAGAGTCGTAATGATTTAAGTTTCCGTTCCCTACCATGTACCTAGACGTACTAAACCTGCATCCAGACAAAATTTCTATGGTTCGCCCACAGCATATTTAGTTCGTGATTGGATTATATATGTGAGGGGGCCTAGATAATAATAGAGTTAAAAATATTATAATTATATTTATTTTATTTAAAATTTCAGATTAAATAAAAATTAATAATTTTATTAATATAATATTTGGATTTAATTTACTTAATAACATTTCAAATTAGACATTGGTTTTTTTAAAAAGTTAAATTGGATTAATGACATTGATTTTTTTAAAAGTTAAATAGGATTATGTTAATCAATTTATGAACGAGCATGTTAATTAATTTACGAACCAGATTCCCCGGATGTGGGTGGGAATTAACGTGATGCAGAGGACGATCTAGCAGGCGGGCGCGTGGCTTGCCCACTGGGTTGCCTGCGGAGGGCATTTACTCACCCTCGGAACATTCAATATGATGGGCCGTCACCCTACGCAGCATTTATGCCGGTGGGGAGGTCGAGACACCCAAAACTTCCATATGAAACCTCCAGCTCCTCCGTCTTCATTCGAAATTTCTGGTGCTTTGATCTGGATTTGTTGTGGCTTGCAGGTATCCATGTCGAGGCAGCTTTGGCCAGTGGGTTCTACTTGCTCGCCGGAAGCAGATATTCACAGCTTTCGCACCACAGTTGGAAGGCGCTGCCCTCTGACTTGCTGTGTAAGTTTTATCCCCGGCTTCCATTACTCACACAACCCTTTTTGTGCTCTGGCAGGCTTTTGCTCTGTCCCGCCTCTGGGTCTCTCTGGCAATTCCGCCTTCTCCCACGATTTCGGTGCTGCTATGCCTAGACTGAGGCATCGTCTGCGATGCCGCAGAGGAGGTTCCAGGCGTCGACGCTCTCCTTCCCCTTCTTCTCCCTCGCACTCTTCTCGTAGTCCCAGTGAAAATCATCCCCGCCGGCTCCATAGCAGTGGTCAGTCTCGTCGTTTGCCTCCCTCCCCACGGCATGATGCCTTAGCCTCTACCCAGCCTATTGAGCCTCAGCCTGCTACAGCTGCTTTAATTCAGAATCCCACCACCGCCGTCTTCCATTATCAGTGCAGCTCCTCTCGCCCCCTGGTCATTGCTACGGTTAATGTTTCCTTCAAAGGGATTCCAGAGGATACTCCTGCACCCCCGCCATCTGCTCTCCAGTTCAATTCGCCAACCCCTCCCTCTGCTCCGACTGTCTCTCAACAAGTGGACAAAGGTCCCTCTCGCAGGGCAGGTGACTGCAGCTCGAGCTTACACCAGGTCACAGGGGCGCAAGCAGCTGAGCGTGATGCAGGGGAGGATGCTACTCAAAGCACACCAGTTCTGGATGATGACAAGGGATGTTGGTGCCGAATTGAAGAGGAATCACCCTCGAGTGACTATGGACTCTAATGCTCCTGCTTTCTATTATCTTGTCTAGTCTTTTTAGCATTTTTGCAGGTTCTGTTAACTATCTGGTCTTTGTCACCAAAGTAGTCCCACACCTTTGTATGGGTCAGTTTCCCTTAATGGGCAGCTCTCGTTCTCTGCTTGGTTTTGTTAAGTCACGGCTGGTTTCCTCTTGCGAGGCAGCTCTCAAATGTTTCTCGGGCCGGTTTCCCTTTGTGGGCGGCCCAATTTTTTGATATCTTGCTGACTGTATGACGCTCTGATGCCTTGAATTTGATGTACCATATGTTATATTAATAGATTTAAGCTTACTTAGAAAAAAAATAAAAAAAAATTACGAACCAGATTTTTTTTTTAAATAAGATTTAATTATGGTGTGTTTTCATAAATTGATGGTAAAAGTTTTCCAAGATTCCAGAATAGTTGGATTAAGCTTTTATTCGCAGTTACCTTTGCTCTAAGGATAAAAGGAAAATCCTAGAGAAGAAAAGGGGTTTTGTATAAGAGAAAAGGAAGAACTAGAGAGCTGAGAGGGGAAAGTGTCCAGAGCTGGTAGAACCCAGCAAAACTCTGCTATTGACGTTGGAGGAGAGACTAGACAGAGGTCTCGAGGTCTACCTCTGGAGAACTGCTACGCAATCCTACTCTAGTGAGGAGCACGGGGGGAGCTGAGGACGTAATTGCATCTCTCATGGATGGGAGGATGCCACCATCTATACTAATCTGAGATAAGTATTACAAGACCAATATAATAGAACGGATAATGAGTTCTCATGAAGTATTTATAAATATGTTAATCTCTGTAAGTAGTTTTTCTGTGCAATGTGAAAGTTTGGTTACATAAAATTAAAGGTTATTTATGCTACTGAATCGTTTAAAAGGCTAAATAGACAGGGATAAATATTCAAATTATGAGTGTTGTGTAAACATTTTCCTAGAGTATTTTTGCATTATGATAAGTCTAGTGGAAGGATAACTCTATTTGCAAAGAACAAGAGACTAAAGAGTTAATTATATCTAGCAGAACAAGAGTGGAAAAGTAACTAGGAAAATTACTCCATTCAGGGAGGAATTCCCCAAACTCGAGAGTCTGTCCTGTAAAGAAAACAAAAACAAATACATGGACTAAAGTTTGAGTAACAAACCCTTTAGAGATGGTCTGGTAATCTATGAGTTTCTCCTACTATGATAGGAATTACTGAAGTAAAAACCAAGAAACGAAACTAAATAGGAATAGAAACTGCAAAATTATTTGCATATTAATTAAGTGCGAATACAATAAACATCTATTTATTAAATAGTGAAACAATGAACATCTAATACTGAAACGTAAGAGATAGACAAATAAATATAAATACACCAGTGTCCCTCGTGGGGAGAAGCAAACACTGTGATATAAATTATATAAAAGAGGGTGTAATAACTTCAAAATAGAGACAAGCTGAGCGTGAATGCTCGACTGGAGAATAGTAATGAATTCGAAAAATATTTAAGCAAATAGGAGTAACTCATTGACAATATTTGGTGCGATAAGTTAAGTATCGGATAAAATGAACTCGCATGTATATATCTAATACCCTAATGAATTAATAAGATTTAAAAAAGTACAAAGTTCATAGCCTGAACAACTTCAAAAACTTCCATATTACATTTGTGGTCTAACATTACTGTGAAAATTGGGAAAGAGATGGAACAGTGAAGTTTTTTCCAAAAAACCCTCTTCAATGAATAACAATGATGGAAAACAAGTTTAGTTGTGCGACAGATAAGTGGTCACATCGCGCAGTCTAAACAAAAGAGAAGGGAAAATATAAGTTGTTTAAATGTGTACAGTAAGCCCTCGAATGGTTGTAAATCTAGAACCAAATCCGAAGCATAGAGCTCTATGCTCGCCCAAAAAACATAGTAACCATTTTTCGAACCCTTAAGAACAATCCTGAATGGAACGAGAAAAACTAGCTACGTTGAAGGACTTCAGAATACCTGTAAAGAGACAAGAAAGGAATTAAATGAATGCAACCCATAATGACAGAAACGTTGAAGGAATTGGGGGTTTCTGCGGTACTTGTTGGGAGAGAACAAAACATTCTTAGCTCTCAAGAAATACAAATAAACATACCCATAACAGAGAATGAGAAATTCTATAGTGTAGTGATAGCGTACTTACCTTCCGTGGCTTAAGAAAGCAAGCTCTGCAAACCTGGAAATAGGAGATCAATAAAAAGAGAAATATTTGGTATACGACATTCATTTAATCAGAGAAAAATAATTGGAAAACACTAGAAGCTGATGTTAACCTGCATACCTGCTTCGGCCGCATAGGCTATGACTCCATTCTCGAGACCAGACCCTGTGGGATACCATGATTCTTTGCAGAATAGATGTAGTTCGATGAACACATAAACCCCGATATGGAGCAACTATCGCACAGCTAAGAAAAGCTGCAAATAGAAGCAGAGTTGCTCTCTTAATTCCCCAAAAAGCCAAAATAACCAAACATGTAGGTGAAATGCATTGTTAGAGAGAACCATGTTTAAGAAAGGGCGTCGACACTTACAGGAGCAGGTAGCATTCCAAAGGAGAACACTGCACAATGGAAGAGTTGCAGAGCTTGGATGCTCAACGGTGACGCCAAATGAAAATTGTTTAGGGTTCGGGGGGTATGGAAATAACCTAACCACCCCAGAACCCATCGCAGTCATTGATCAAGGGAAACCCATTGATGGTGGGAAATGACACAAATGTCCCTCTTGTTGTTATATCATCCACCACCTTAGCCCTAAGAAGCTTATAAAGGCAGATCACCCGAAAGCATAAAAGGGAGAAATATTTAAAAGAGTAAATGGGTTGATATGAAAGGAAATACATATAAAAAAAGGGACAAGGCATCATATATATATTGTAGCCTTGTGGTAAAGCTTCACATGAAACAGAGAGGATAAAGGCGCAAGACAGTTGCACAGGGCAGGGCCCGCCCATACTCCGCGTAATCAAAGGATAAAGGAGCGTGAAGAATTCCGGGGGGATCAAGGATAGCATGGGGAAGGCGGAAGCTCACCCCCCCGAAATGGTGGTGACGTGGCATATGATGGGACCCAAGACAGATACTCCATGGGGTAATGGCCGCGGGCTTAGAGCTGCTCCAAAACCCTGCCAGACTTTCTAGTGGGCCCGACCACGAAGGACACCTGGCGCTACGAATACAATGGTAAGGTAAGTCCTAGGACACTCGGTACATGACCAGTACCGACATTTAACTCGACGTGTGGTATACACCTAACCAAACTCTGATAGCAAATAACCAGATGCCACGCATCTCAGTGTCAGTGTCCTTATGACGTTAGCCCCACAAGTGTCGTCCTAGTCTCGTTTTCTGGGCAATTTGAAGCCATATAACCCTGCTCCATGTTCACTGTGGTAAAATACTTCCTTTTATGCGATACTGTATAGCTAAAGCGCGAGCGTCCAATACCAGGTCTACCAAGTCACTTTCAACTTGCCTGCGTCTTTTTCCCCGAGCATTTTCCTTACTCCGCAGGTATTCCGTCCCTTTTTCACTATCTGGTTTCCTTCCTCTTTTCATTTTCATAATGGTCATGGGTAAAGTCAAGGTTAAGAATTCTAAACCCGAAACCCCTCAGGTTCGCGAGTCTAGGGCTACCCCTAGACCTAAGCCATTCACAGACTTGCAAATACACATTCGAGACCCACAATACCCTTTCTTTATTAGTAGCGTCAAACCTGACCTATTTAGGAAGCATATAGAAAACAAGGATAGGTTCAGAGTTGTTTTGTTGGGGTTATACCACCAAATTACTTCGCCCGTATACCCTATTGTGGAATTAATTTGCTGGCTCAGGGAAGCATATCATGAGCACCGAGACATGTTCCTATCGACTCAAGGGAACAAGATATTTAGTATATCTCCCGAGATCATCAGGAAAGCTCTCCGTTATCCTCCCAGTTATAACTATATTAGTTTCACTGAAATCTTTATCCCGTCAGTTTTCCAAGCTACCCTGGAGGCAGCAGAGCGATTTCATCGCAACTATCTCCGATTCTCATCTTACATCTTTCCCGTCTTCAGACTCAGTCCCTCTGAATACATTCAAAGAAGACCTATAGCCAACACTTTCTCTCATTGCGGGGTTGCTAGGTATAGAAGGAGCGGAGCGAGTCACGAAGGAGTGTGTAGCCATTTTATGGTTAATGTCACAATGAAGGGTTGTTTTGGATATCCCTGGTTTCTTGGCCTCCGCCATCCAAAACTAGTTTCTAGACCTCCCGACCACTGGCCATTTTCGTTTCTGTTCGATGGTGTTTTACCTCTTCCTTTTTCAACAGGCTGATAAGTTCGAGGGTTTGGGTCTGGAAAATTTTTCTAGAATAACCTCTCAACCAAGAGTTGTCTTTGACTGGAACCCCACAGTACATCAGTTGGCTAATGGGGTGGGTTATTCAAATTTCTTGAATGAATTTATGACAATAGCATATACAATTATTCACGACAACCCTCTGCCTAGGATTTTTCCTGAACAAAGGAGATGGCTACAGTATAGTGAGAAAGAAAGCACAGGAGATTGGTACTTATTTGATGACTACACTGAGATCAGGGTTTACGGTGCAGAAGTTTCCCCTTACAGACTGCTAGTGTTTCCATCCATGCAGATTTACGCCTTGGAGTACCTCCGGCAGACCTTGAAGGCTGACCAACTCCACTTCCTCCTTGCGAAAAAGGGGTTCCTTCTTAAACTTCCTACAACCATCGGCCCCTTCATTGTTAACTCAAGGCATGCCCTCCCCATAGTGGAAAACCTGCTCAAGGGTGTGGATTCAAGGCAAGGGAAAGCTTGGCCCTATGATCCGAAAGGCATCATCTCAAATAAAAGGAAGAATATTAAATCAACTGCTTATGCTCACGAAACTAGACCCTTCATTGAGTTGAGAGCTAATATTGATACCTGGCCTTTTCTTTCACATATGGAGACCGATTCATCTGCGACACCGAAAAAAGGAGACACTGCTTCGACACAAGAAGCAGGCAAGAAACAAGTGGAAGAAGCTGGAGCCTCAGGAGAAGGTTCTCCACCTTCCAAAAGGCAGACAACCAATGATGAAGAAAGTGTCGGAGAAGAGAAATTGCTGCAAAAAGTAACATTGTATGGTCAATTTGACAAGGGAAAAGCAGGTTTTGTGGTAAAACATGATGGTCCATCATCTTCTGATTTCTCAGAAGTTTCACAAGCCATCTCTGTAAACAGGTCAAATGCGAAGAATGAAATGAAGGGGAAGAATAGAGCTATCAGGGAAAAGCATTGGTCGAAATTAGAGGGATATGTAGACAAATATCATACTCGGTTTTTTGCCGAGATTGATATGGATAAAGAACAATTGGTAATGGCCATGACAGAAGTGGTGCTAGATCCAGAGGCTGGGACCACCAGCTATAGAGCGCTGGAAGTTGAAGTAAACATGTCACAAGTCCCACTAATTGATAAGTGCAATCTATTCCATTTTTTCGGTGATATGCTAAAGGATGAGGTTATGAAGCTCTCCCTCACTCTAAGGAAGCTCCAAACCAAGTACAGCCAAGTGGCCGATAACCTTAGAATGGAGAATATTAATGACCGAGCACTCTCAAATGACCTACGCAGTCTGCAAGCTGTTGTGAAGGGCAAAGGGAGCAATAAAGCAGATCCTCAGGGCCATGTCATCTCGGAGTTGCAGAAACAGGTTGCAGCTCTGAAACATAAGCTGAATATGCCTGGATTTCAGCACGTACAAACTGCTGAATTAGCCCAGATAGAAAAGGACAAAGCTGATATGGAAGAATCCCTTGCCAAGGAGAAATAAGAGAGGGTTAAAATTTCTGACGAGATGACCACCCTCTAGTGGAAGATGGACGAGCTGCAGAAAATCTGGGATGCACATGTATGCTCCACACCACCTCCTGAAGGAACTAGCGCACTCTTCGAGCAGCTAACCACAGCGTTGGGTGAACTTCAAGTAGCATAGAAGCAGGTTCAGACGGCACGATAGAAGATCCAGGATCTCGAGGCTTGCCTCAAGGAGAAGTCCAAAAAGGTAGTGGCTCTACAGAAGGAAATAGAAGAGGGGAATCAAGAAAAGCTGCAACAGGAGAAGACTATCCGGGACCTTAATAGCCAGATGAAAGGAAACATCACCCTTTTGGATGCTCGATGCTTAATTTGGATAGACATTATTATGGAGGTAAAGAAGCGTTGGGCTTTCCTGACCCTCATTGAAGAAAAGAAGGTCGTGGTACGTCAATTCAGAAGAAATCTACATGAAGGGTATACAGACGCTTCAACTAAGGTTGAAAACACCAAAAGGTATATTTCCCTCCTAAATGATTTGAGTTCAGAAGAATTGGCCAAACGAGGAATCAAGAGCAGGTTCAAGGAGGCGTCAGAATGCCAGAGGGTGATGGAAAAGGAAGCTGCGCGCAACCTTGCACTGGGTAGTTTGGAAAGGATGGTGACAAGCTTGGAACAGTTCGAAACAGAATGGACTGAATTGACACTCGCCGGCCTCCCATCATGATGGGAGCCTTCAAATGCGGTTCTTCAACCGTTATCAGCATATGAGTGGCGATTGACAGAACTGATGAATCAGACTGACATACCATCTGAGAAGACCGCTCGGCTTAAGGCTGAAACCATAATTGCAGCACTCGGTAAAGAATTCTCTCTTCTTCATCAAGTGAAACAATGGTTGCCCACTCTGGCGAGTTATATCAAGCTAACAAAAGTGCATATTCAGGTCGACGCTTTCACTACGATACCTAATCCTGCAGCTGACACTTGGCAGAAGTGCAATGATCATGCGAGTTCATCAATCACCACATCTGCTCCTCTATCCACTCCTTCTGCCAGTAAGAAAGCCAAATCCTCTACAACCACAGTACTGCCTTCTCCAACTACAACCTCGACTCCGTCCCACCAACAAAATTGTTAGCTCATTATTGGGCCCACGTGGCCTCTTGTTTTATTTTTTACTTTCAATATTCGAGTGAAATTCATATTTCACTCCTGCAATGTTTACTTTTAGTTAGACAGTTGTGTTATTTTCACTAGAAATGACTACGAGCGTGATTTGTAAGATGATGAGAAGCGTTCTACCCCATCATCAATTTTGATTTTTTGGTTAAGACTTGAAACTGCATACAGGCACACGAAAAAGATATTTCCCAAAATATCTTTCCATGTATGGCCCTTGAAAATGTTATAAAAGCATAAAGCAAAGACATCTACAGGGTTCCATATTTTCCAAAGGACTCACTAGTTCAACATTCTGTATGTATGTTATATGAATTTTTATATTTGATGTTGAAGATCCCGTAGGGACTCAGTAATAAGAAGCTTTGTTGGAATTGGGGATTCTGATCTGGGTGATTCACAATTTGTAGCTCTTCTCTATGTTTTTAATAAAAATTTTCATTTCACATATCTCCACATTTCTAATATCTATGCTCTGGAATGCGAGTGCTCCTATGTTAAATGTGACTTTATCATTACAGATACTCATGTTTACTCATCTATAGCGCTTTAAATATAGCTGAGGCATGATATTTTGTTTCATTTTTCATCTCTTCCACTATTCTTCTGATATTAACTACAATGGATCCTTGTCTTTGGAACTGTCCACATATATGGATTCTTATCTTTGCATAGGCCTAGTATATATGGATTTTTGTCTTTGAATAAGCCCAGTTATGGTTAATATCCTACTACACCCTCTGCCACAGTCATCGCCTGCATATTAATCGATATCTGTGTGTCATTTTATAAGTCAGCCCCCTCTACAACATCCTGTCTTAAAGCTATTGGATGCATTTACCACTACAAGAAGAAAGCACATTAGTGAGGGTCATGCTTGTGACGGACCTTTAAGGTCCATCACCAATGTCACATATGGTGACGGTCCTTAAAAAACCGTCACTGTAATAGTGATGGTCCTTTATGGTCCATCACCAAAGACATTTTCAATGACACTTTTGGTGAGGGTCATTAAAGGCCCATCACTAATTCTCTCTTTGGTGACACTTCTAGTGACGAACTTTTAATGACCCTCACGAATGCTCTTTTTGTTACTTTTAGTGACGGTCAAAAAATGTTTGTCATCATTGATCATTAAAAAACCGTCACTGTAAGTGTATATAGTGATGTTCCTTTATGGTCCGTCACCAAAGACATTTTCAATGACACTTTTGGTGAGGGTCGTTAAAGGCCCATCACTAATTCTCTCTTTGGTGACACTTCTAGTGACGAACTTTTAATGACCCTCACCAATACTCTTTTTGTTACTTTTGGTGATGGTCAAAAAATGTCTGTCATCATTGATCATTCCAATGAGTTTTTGATGACGCTATGTGCCTATTAATATATTTTTTGTCAAAAGATAACAATTTAATACCATTATTGTGGAGTATTTTTTATAATATGTCCAAGGCCATAGTGGTTAGGGTCAGTCATTTTTTAAGAAGTAATTAGTGTGTATCATTTCCCTCAAGTAATGACTAGTCGAATAGAGATTTCCTATGAGTCAACACATGATTCATATCTATTAAGTTTACTATCTAGCAAATTCCCTTTAGTAAAGTTCCACTACTATGTGTAGGAAATATATTATTTAATACATAATCAAGCTCTGACAATTCTATTAATAATAAAGACCTAACAATCCTCAACAATCTGGGCACACCTTAAATTAATTCTTTGGCACACACTAACATTTCTTAGCACCCCACATGTCTTGGAACATCTTTGTACCTAGAACATCTTGTGATGACACTAGCGTCCAAGCACATGGTGGCATGTGCTAGCACAACATGGAACTCTCCTAGCATGTGTTGGCATGCTGCATATAGTCCCTAGCATGCCTTGGAACACCTTGGTTGAATGCATTGACATACATTAGCACTTGGCACACAATGCCACTTGGCATGTATTGGGACCTATTATTAGTGTGCCTAGCATGCTCCTTTTCAAAAAGATAAAGTCCTGACTTATTAACCCTCTTATTGGTTCTTCCTTTTGTTGCCTTGACACATATTGACATACCCTAGCACCCTGCGCCACGTCCTTATCACCTAGCATGTATTGGCATATCTTGGCACTATTAATTGGCACATGATATAATTAGCACACCCTTGAACTCCCAAGCACACTTTGGGAAATCTTGACATGCCTTGATATTCCCTAGCATGCCTTACCAATGCTTAGCATACCATGTCACTCCCTCCTTGGCATGACAACTAACACTCATTAACACTACTCTCTGGCAGTACACGTTCCTCATATTCATTAACTTCCATTAATTTTTACCTAATGCTGCCTTAATGTTTTTTCCTAGTACTCTTTAACACTCATGAACATGCATTATCACTCTCTAGCACACCTTTGCACTCTTCAACATTCCCTTCCACTTTATAACATGCATAAAATTAGTCCCTGACACATATTGGCACTTGGCACGTGTTGGCGGTTGGAAAGTCTTAGCATGTATGGAATACATTGAGATGCCTTGGTATGATTTGGCATGGTTTAATATTAAATTTATTTTTCATGATCAAATGTTGGAAAGTAGATGAGAAGCAACAAAGGAATACTTGGCACTTAGAATGCACTAAGACTTTTCACTTGGCACCTATTGCCGCCTAGTGTTGTTGTGCCTAGCATGCCCCTCTAGGAAAAGGTAAATTGATGACTTATTAACCCTCTTATGTGTTCATTTCCTTGTATTTTAACTTTTTTCTCCATTTTGTTGTCTTGACAGTCCCTGACACGCATTGACACACCCTTGCACATCTTGGCATGCCTTAGCACTTGGCACATCTTAGCATGTTTGACATGTATTCCCACTATCTGGCACATCAAGGGGGTGAAGAGAGATGTAGTCCTAAAGTAGGTCGAGTACGAGGGCCGAGTAAGGGTTGTTAAGGGGATGTCATGCTCATCCTCCAAGAGCAATATCATCATGTGAGGGTTCAAAAGAATGTTGCATACCTTAATGCTCGGTTTTCACTAGGAAGTAGGATGGCATATTGTTGCTTCTCTTTTGGCAAATCTAGCTTAAGAGAGGTTTCTCATGAGAATCTGGGCATGCAATTTCAATGGTGTCTTTTTATGAAGGCCACATCAAATTCTGAAATGTTGAAATTTGCAACAAGAAACAGTGAGATTGGAAACCAGAAAGGACAAGAAAAAATGCACCCACACTCGTGAGCAATTTTGATGCACCAGGAGTGAGGAATGTGGGGCGTCTAAATTAATTTTCCATTAAATAAATTGGACAATAAATTGTAATTTCATCTCATAACAACTTGTGTCAGTTAATTAATTCATGATGATTGAGTTAGCTCAAGAAATCCGAGTTGAGGGTCTAAGATGAGGCATCTAGAGGGATTCTAATATTTTTGGGGTCGAGTTGAATTTGATGCATTAGTGGGGTGCAAGTGTAATTAACTCAATTAAATGAGTTAAAATCAGTTTAACTAGTTCTAACTGAGTGATGAGCTAGTGAGAGGTCGAGTGAATTAAATTATATTTAAATCACAATGAGTGATCAATCAGATAACTGATAATTCACTATTAATAGTTGCATGCATGTCAGTTTTGAGGAATACCCAGTTGAGACAGAGGTTAAAGGGAACATAACTATCAGTTGTATTAAGAGAAAATTTCCCATGTGGAGTTATAAAGTCATTGGGATGCCATGATGGATTGTGCAATCAAGGAAGACTGATTTTCCTAATTAATAAGGAGTTAATTCCCTAGGAATTTCATGAGCAAGGCAAGTTGAAGTAAGGATGAGAATTGGCTAAGTACTAGACCGAGTTTTCCTAGATCAACGGAAGACAATTGATAGAGTGCTGGAGAATCTCATGAGAGATTAAGCATTGTATTGTTTCATGATTCCTTGACTTAATACACAATAGATATAGATGGGTTTTGAGCAGTTTCTTTCCCCAAATACATCATGTTTCTATGAGATTGATAATTGATTTCTCTTACTTATATGTGATTGTGTGATCATGTTTTGTTTCCGCAAATTGTAGGAAGGATTCAGTATCTTGTTTTAGTAGATTACAAGATCAGAATGAATCTCATTGGTTGGATTTTCTACATGGTATCAGAGCAGGAATTTTTTGGGCAGCGAGTTTGCAGAGAATATCTGAAGATTTTGGTGTAAAATTTAAAAAAAAAATAGAATATTTGGATTCCTTGTGAAAATATACCCAGATGGGAAAAAAAAATCGATCGAATCGGAGCTCAGATGAGGGAGATATCATCGATTTAAAATAAACTCTTTTTTATAAACATTTTGGAACGTCGAGACAATTACACTGTGCGCGAGTCAAGAACCTATATGAAATTGAGGTACAGATGCATGCAAATCTTTGAGGAGAAAGGCAGAAGTTAGAGACTTGGTGGTTTAGAGGGAGCATAAATTACCTCTCAACATGTATCCTCATGAGAAGTAGTCTCAGAAGGTTGTGGAGTAGCTGCCACAGTTGGAGAAGCAGAGAGGAGACCGAGTGGAAGCATCCACTCAAGCAGAGACCTCCATGAGGGGGGAATTTTGAGCCAAATGAGAAGAGGGAGTAGCCATACCTCGAGGTGTAAGGTGGGTGATGTGTAGACATAATTCCAATATAAGAAATTTGGGCAAGGTCAATTGAGATGGCATGTCTCATGGATCGAACCTAGCTACGAGGAGCCCACAGTATAGCAGTAGTAGTAAGGATCAATTAGATTGATGTAGTCAGAGGTCAGCAAGACATAAATTAGAGTGACAAATGTCAAATACTGGAGCACAAATTAGAGTTAGGAACAGTTCAAAGGGCACAGATGTAGATGTCAGCAGCAACGCAGAGAATCCAGTACTAGACAGGGGCAGTAACTAGTAGTAGTCAGAAGAATTTGATGACAGATGCATTATACTGATTCAGTTGTTCGGTGTCTATTCAGTTTCAAGGTTTGCAGGTGCAAACAACACTAGAGAAATGTAACATGCAGAAAATTCCAAAGGTACCATATGGGGATAGATTGAATTCCTTTCTTGTTGAGAGGGAGTGTTGAAATTTGCAACAAGAAACAGTGAAATTGGAAACTAGAAAGGACAAAACAAAATGCACCCACACTGGTGAGGAATTTTGATGTACCAGGAGTGCGGAATGTGAGGCCTCTAATTTATTTTTCCCTTGAATAAATTGTCATTTCGTCTCATAACAACTTGTGTCAATTAACTAAGTCATGATGATTGAGTTAGCTCAAGAAATTTGATTTAAGGTGATCAAGGTGGATATTGGTGGCCACCCGCCTATTCCACTTGGGCCCTCGCCATTGTCTCTTTCATTTTTTTCAGTTTCCTTAATTATAGCACAATTTACTATTTTTTCAATTTTTCGGGTCTTGAGCTTCTGGAGCCATTTTGAGGCCGCCAAAAACGTTTTTTTGGGCATGAAAGGTTTGGCGATTTCACTGAAATCTCATTAGAAGTTGTATTCCTCAGAGAGATCTTTCTAACAATGTATCATGTGTGTCAAACAAAGATCATATGACCAAGTTATGACCCCAGGAAGTTGGCTTCCCAACTAACCCGAACGGGGCCCATAAACTCTTGGTGTTACATCTCCTCGAGTTAGGGTTTTGGTTTTTTAGGGTTTTATCTTATTTTAAATAAGAAAAAGACCCTTGATCCTTATTGTAACACAGTTTAGAGGAATATAACTATCAGTTGTATTTATAGAAAATTTCCCATGTGAAATTATAAAGTCATTGGGATGCCATGATGGATTGTGCAATCAAGGAAGGTTGAATTTCCTAATTAATATGGAGATAATTCCATAGGAATTTCATGAGTAAGGTAGGCTGAGAATTGGCTAAGTACTGGACTGATTTTGCCTAGATCAGCAGGAGACAATTGGCAGAGTGCTGGAGAATCTGAAGAGAGATTAAGCATTGTATTGTTTCATGATTCCTTGACTTAATACAAAATAGAGATAGAGGTTTTTGAGCAGTTGCTTCCCCAGATACATCTTGTGTTGTGCGATTGATAACTTGTTTCTCTTACTTATATGTGATTGTGCGATCGTGTTTTGTTTCCACAAATTGTAGGAAGGATTCAGTGTCTTGTTTTAGTACATTACAAGATCATATTGAATCTCGTTGGTTAGATTTTCTACATGAAATAGAAGAGAGGGTTGATACCATCTTGCCTTGTGGGGGTTAGTAGGTCACAAGGTCTGTGATAAAGACCAACATAAATGGAGGACTGCTTGCACTGTAATTTAGAGCCATAACAGAAGTCGACGCAGGCGTAATATTGACTGAGTTAACCCTAGTTTGAGGGTCGACATTGAGATCTGAAATTCATGTGAAGATTCAGTCAAAGAAATGCCCAGAATCTATGGATCCATATGAGCTAGGTCGAGTCTCTTATAGAGGCAAGAGTCGTGTTTTTTCTATGTGTGGATAGGGTTTGTTCTACAACAATTAGAAGCACATAATTATAATGCCCTAGTTAGGACAGTTTCCTAGCATGTTTAGTTCATAAGGTATGCCCTTAAGATTGTGACAATTTTGAGTAGAAGAAGACGGGTTGTGACCCTTAGAGCAAGGTTTATTTCTACAATAAATACCACACATCTGGAAGATGGTTTTCAAATTTAGTATGTGTGGAGACAAAAAATCCAAAGGAGGGTGGAACCTGAGCAGAAGATTGAGCATGCAGAAGAAATGTGCCATATGAAGAATGGATTGACATGCAGAGGAGTTGATTTTGGTGGACTTTCCATAGATTTTTAGAAAAATATCTGAAGAAACCTATAAAAAATTAGTAAATGGACTGTTAGTGGCTGATTTGTGACCCTAGTTCAGCCATCTACACATTGTTAGAAGTATGATAAGAGGAGTAGTTCATATTTTTTCGTAGATTGGACAACAAAGATCAAATTATCGATACATAATAATAATGATCTTGAGAGGACTCAAACCATTGTTAGGTAGCAGATTTGAAGAGCCCTATATGAAGACAATATTGTGGGCCCTATATCAGTAAAAAGAATTGACTGTGGTTGGGCAGATTGATGGTAGTCCAAGTACAGTTGGAGGGTTGTTAGGTTACTGTCAAAGAAGAGCCCTGACTCTTGTTTTGGTGAAGGACAACAAAATTGGTAGAAGGGCAGGTGTATAGGGCCTAAGGATGTGCAAACTTTGAAGGACTAAAGTAACAGTCAAGTGGGCCAACCAACTAGCCCTAGTTCACTATATTCTAGAGGATTGATTCAGTGAGAAGAAGGGCAACCTCCATAGCCCTGGACTTGTCATCTTGGAGTTGTAGTATGGAAAAAATGGGCATACCAAGGAGTTGTTCACAAATGGAATTGTGAACAACTTGTTACCACTAAAACTAGTAGTGGACCTAAAAGGGGTTCCTAAGAGGGCAACTGCTAGGACAAGGGAAACAATGGAGGCTTATCCCATTGTCACCACAGTTAAGGCTCCTTGCTCTTCACGGACTTTCACCGATGGGTGGAGTCCCAGTAGTTTAGGAAGTCACTTGTAGAGTATAGGTCAATGAATAGGTGGGAAGTGACCCTCGAAACCCTTTCCCTAAGATAAAATAAAGAGTGGGACTTGATTTCCTTTTAAGCAAGGGAATTTATCTTCTAGGGAGAGAGGAGGGGGATTGAAGGGTTGAGGGAGAAGAATAAGACTTATGAAGGAAGTTCTCAATCCCTAAAATCCTTTGGGAACTTGGATTCCCAAATGGTCATTGATAAAAGGCCTTTGACACCAAATGGGACAACGTGGGGCCAAGTGGACCCAACCCAGGTTCGGGGATGGAATTTAGCAACCAATGATGTTCCTATCCTGGAAAAGGTGATGGGAAAGGATCAGAAAAGAGTTTTTACTTCAATAGGTCAAATTGATCCTACTAGGTTCTATCCTTGGGAACATCTAGGAAAAACTTGATCCTAGAGCTAGGGCTTGAGGTATCCGGAGATTCCACTGTTGGAATTGGCCCAAGTTCTAAGGAGAGTGAGGGCACCCACCAACGCAACTTCCTCTAGGAGATAGAAGTTTTCCTCTAGCTATATTCCTGGGAAATTGTTGCCCTAGGTGACCTAATGGGACTAGACCTAGGGAATGTGGAAATTTCTTAATCTAAGAAACCCTACTGCAGTATCCTCATTTAATTCTCCTACTTGAATTAATTCATAAGTTAATTTATGAAATATTAAATAAATTAGCGAAGTAAATAGTAAATACAACTATTCTAGACAACTATCCCCGGAAAAAACCCAATGCGGGAAAACCAGTGCAACTATCTCTAGAGGGTTTTCATTATTATGCAGTTTCTAAGTACAACAATCCTGGGCAGAAAAACTGGTTCACCCAACAGAGAAATAAAAATGATAGTAATACGTTGTTATGAATCCCTCTACGTCAGCCTAACTGGCTTGTGTCAGCCTCTGCACTGCTCAGTAAGGGCCTACGTCACACCTAAAGGGCTTATATTGCCCCTGCGCTGCCCTGACTGGGCCTGCATCAGCCCTGCATGGATCCTGCTACCTCTGCGCTGCCCCTGCCGAGCTCTGGCTAGACTGCGTGGCTCCTACTGCCCCTGCTTCTCTGGCTAGATGGAATGCTTAAGCAGAAAAAACATAGGTAAGAGAGAAGGCACTGGCCAAAGGTAACACATAACAGTCAGAAAATTGAAGAGATGAAATGAAAATAGATCAATGTCCACAAACAGCTGAAATAGCTCAATGGGATTAGCGAGTAAAAGCTTTGACAACAGTAATAAGTGCTTATAGCATCAGCTAAGAGAATAGAGGAGACTAGTTCATGAGGTTAAAATGTTGTATAATTGTTGGCATAGGAAAACTGTATAATTGTTAGAGTAAATCTCTGTAGGTACCATTAGTTGGTGATCATCGATAATCATTTCATTTCATCAAATACCTTGATGAATGGGCCTTACAAGCTATTTGCGTAGACAAACCCCACAGAAGTTGTGTGATGGAAAAATTTTCACACTATATTGAAGAAAACACCTACCAAATAAGGATGAAATTTCAAATGGGGCAAGAAAAAATAGAGAGATAGACATCGAAAAAGTTAAAATGCTAGGGCAACAGGAAAGCAACTAGGTAGCATGGTAGAAAGCACAACAAAGAAAATTAAAAAAATGGAAACCACTACAAATTAACACCCATCCAAACATCACCACAATTTTTTCTTTAACTCTAAATCTCCAAATCCATCAAATTATATCCTGTATTCAAACATGATCCTCTCCATTAGCCATTCAGAAGATAAGGCTGAGAACTTACTACAGAACCATCACCTACATGTAGTGATCTTATTTTGTGACCAGACAACCTACTTTTGCGAAGACACGGAAAGGTAAACACTCTCTGCCATGATTTTCCATACAACCCAGGTTGAGTAATGACATATACATCACCAATTTTTCTCTTCAAGTTTGTAACTTAGAAGAGCTTTGTCTGACCACCTCCGGGTTGCTCCCAGAGTCACCCAAGCAAGCCCTCTTAGCATCATCCTCTTTCTGTAGTACCTAATTAGTAATTTAATTAACCATAACAGTTTCTTGATCATGTAGGTATTTCAAATATATTTCCAATAAGCATAAAGCTTTCATGTTAAACAATCAGGTCAAAATACTTTAGACTATGATGCAAAAAATACAAAGAAACCTCACCAACACTCAAAGGACAAACAAAGTCAAACCTCTACAAATTATAAATAGATATCTAATAAACTTCATTCCACCACAAAAATGTGCTTAACTAAAGAAAATTATAATTACTGTGCTTTCAAGACAAAGCTTTCAAGGGCAGTGATGTTATAAACATACCCCTACACCTCGTGAACAATCAATGTGTATAAGTAGACCATCATAAGGCTCATTTTAAACATCATTATTATCATTTTATAAATCATTTTTATTAAATCAACAAGAAGCAAGCAACAATTGCATTCAATTCCACTGAAGCAAAGTATATGGCAGTTTCATATACTTATTATGAAGCTATCTAGATTTGCAACTTGATTGTAGAGTCAACCAATCAGTTGTTGACGCCCTATATTGTCTCTTGTGAGAATCAAAGTTACATCAAGCTCTATGGTGGATAGGGTTTGTTCTAAAGCAATTAGAAAAAAAGTATAATTCCCTAGTTACGGTGGTTTCCTAGCATGTTTAGTCCATAAGGTATGCCCTTAAGACTGTGAAACATATGCGTAGAAGAAGAGGGGTTGTGACCCTTAGAGTGAGGTTTGTCTCTGCAATATAAACCACAGATCTGGAATATGGTTTGCGGAACTATTTGTGGAGATAACAGATCCAAAGGAGGGTGGAACCTGAGCAGAAGAAATGTGGCATATGAAGAATGGATTGACATGAAGATGAGTTTATTTTGGTGGATTTTCCATAGAGTTTTGGACAGAGATATGAAGCAACCTATAAAAATTATTCAATGGATAATTAGTGGATTATTTGTGACCCAAGTTCAGTCATCTACAAATTTTTAGAAGGAAGATAAGAGGAGTAGTTCAGATATATTCATAGACTGGACAACAAAGAAATTGGTACACAAGAACAATGATTTTGGGAGGAATCAGATCATTGTTAGGTGGAAAATTTGAAGAGCCCTAGATGAGGGCAGTGTCGTTTGTTCATTTCCACACATTTTGAACTATTTCTCCCTTGTGTTTCCATGGCACTCACTAACACTCCCTGGCATGCATTGACACACCCTAGCACTTGGCACATCTTGGCATACTGCCCTGGAATTCTAGCATTCCTTGGAACTACCTAGCATACCTTGTCACTCCCTCCTTAGCACACCTAAAACTCACCGACACTCCCTGTCACACATTCTTATTCATTCATTTCCATGCATTTGAAACTAGTGCTCCCTTGTGTTTCCCTAACACTCCCAAACACTCCCTGGCATGCATTGACATGACACCCTGACACCTGACACATCTTGGCATGTTTCCCTGGACTCTAGCATGCCTTAGCACTGCCTAACATACCTTTTCACTCCCTCCTTAACACACCTGGAACTCACTGACACTTCCTGTCACAAACTGTTATTCATTCATTTCCATGCATTAATTTGACCTAGTTCTCCCTTTTGTCTCCCTAACACTTCCTAGCATACATTGGCACACCCTGTAACCTAGCTATTGGATTTATGTCTTACACTAACATGCCAACTCAATTATGTGCCTTACCCCTTTGAATAGACTCCAATAGTAACCAAAGGATCATGGCTTAGGAGTCTTCAATGCCTAAAAAAATGCTCGACACAATACTCAAGAATTTGTTGTTATTCACTAAAGAAGGAGGCTAGTTGTGTTTGTGTCCCTTCCTTTAACAAATATTCCCATTGACCATGTGACACGACCTATTATCATCACATTAAAAATAGTTTGAATAGGTGGCGAAAGGGCCAAGGTGCTCCTTACTCATGTTGCAAGGGGCAACA
The DNA here is from genome assembly GCA_034641835.2 of Pinus albicaulis. NCBI lineage: Eukaryota > Viridiplantae > Streptophyta > Pinopsida > Pinales > Pinaceae > Pinus > Pinus albicaulis. Next base: position 582,824,604 of record CM076569.1, read on the forward strand.
CCCTATAATTCTAGTAGTTGCTATAAATACCCCCTTTTATCTAAATCCTTTGCACTTGCGTTATAATCTACAAGGGTAGGTTCACACAAATTAGTGTGCTATCATACGACGAGAAATTTTATGAAGGCTCTTTAACATAAAATAAGATTTCATTGCATTTCTTTCACAAAAAGCAAAACACTTCAACATGAACAACAATCAAAGAAGAATGAAACTCTATGGCCTATGGAGGATGTTTTCCTAACAATATTGCATTCCATATAATACCAACAAGGGTCACTAGCAACACAAAGATGTTGCCTAGGGTTCTAACTCATCTACAGTGGGAGCACCATGAGCTCTAAACTCTCAAGTATATTAATATTCTGCTTACAAGTATACCTCCCATCATTATTGATTATACAAAAAAGACTCTCTATGGCTTTACCATCAACTTTCATAGGGCTCACCACAGAGAGCGTTGGTTTTTTTTGACAAAATAGTTTGTTCAAATAACCATCAAGATAAGGTTAAAATAAAGCCACGTGGAATATATATTAGGCTCATGTTTCATGAACATTATAGAACAACCCCATTTTCAATCTCACCACTAATATTTAGGTGATTGAGTTATTAACATAAAAATGAGATCAATTGAATAAATTTATAAACTTGTTACAAGATAATATTATTAGTGTTAGCTAACATGTATGTAAGCTTGAACTACTACCATGGAAACTAAACCCTTGGATGCTTATTTAGGTACACAAAAACATTTATTTTAAATGAACAATGCTCAATAATATTAGTGGAAATAAAATGATATTAGTTTATCTAAAATTAAGTGAAAGTCGTAGTGGCAATTGATTTCTCCAAAATTCTAGTGGAAATAAAATGATATTAGTTTATCTAAAATTAAGTGAAAGTCATAGTGGCAATTGATTTCTCCAAAATTCTAGTTGGAAGTGATAATATGAACAAAATTCCAATAAAATTTTCACCAAAACATTAGTTTTGAGAGTCTCCAAATTAAATAAAAAAACAACCTAAAACCTACTAAGTGAATGGAAAGTATCTCATACTTCTATCAAGATAGAAATTTTTCAATTTGTATAGGATATATTTATTTCCGATAATGAAATGCATTTTCTTCCATAATTTTTAATCAAAATGTAATTAAATTCAGTTTTACATTATTGGAATGATGAATTTGTCTATATGTTTTATGGATTCATTATCTGGCCAACATCATTTTGGGCTAACCCAACCTAAAAGGCTATGGTAACTAATACCTCCAGGTCACATCAAAAACCCAAGTGGCCGAGGGAAAACACAAATTGCTCAGGCTTAAATCTTCATCTCAATTTGGGAATTTGAAGTTCATCCCTAAGAAAAACCCCGTCCCTGGAAAAATGTTGACAGATGTTCCTCTACTCGCAAGAGACTGGTGTGGAAACTACTCAGGGTTCTGTCGCTATAATGCACCCAAAAACACTGGCTACTCATCCAAGGTTCAGCCAGCTTTGGCATGAGCTTCCTATTTAGATGTCAGTCAGTCAAATCGGGTAACATGGAAAATAAAAAGAGGGGAAAGATAGATTCGTGAGGGTTGTTGATGGGTAAACTCAATAATATTCCTACGATTTCTAATGCTAATATGTTGTACCATCCCACATAAGAGCTCTCTCTGCCACCGCACATTGAAGCTAGCTATTTACACAAAAACTTCTGGTAAAGTCCCACAATTCTTCTTTATTAAGGGGTTCGAGGCAATAAATGGTAAAGTGAAACTTCTTCGGTTGGTAGTTTGTGAATGTTCATCACCAGAGCTCGACATCATCAAGCGAAGACCTATCTCGTCATCTTCAATGGATCCCTTGCTTCTCATCTCGAATCTTCATTACAGTTCTCTCAGAGTACTCCGCATGCACCTAAAGGTGCCCTCCTTTTCACTGCACTCAGCCATGACTGTATTCTCCCTCGTCTTGGCCACCTATTTCCTCGTGGTCTCTGGCTTCATCTACGATGTCATCGTCGAGCCACCAGGCTTTGACAACGCGCAGGATCCTGTCACAGGAACATAAAAATGGTGGTCTTCCTCTCTGGAAGAGTGAATGGGAAATATATTATTGAAGGGATCTCATCGGGGTTTATATTCTTACTTGGGTTTATTTATGAGGATAATTTTGCTGGACTTGGCCCTGGACAAACAGAGAGCGAGGATCAAGGTCTCTTTTACAGTGGCCGAGGTTTCTTCTTTGGCGACCGCTTATATCACGTGTAATCTAATCATTCGCATGAAAATTCCATCTTGTTTACATTAATCGGGGTTATAACTAGTGAATCTATACGTTTTAGGTCCATTGCTAGTTTAGTGCAAGCAAAAAACCATTTTTCAATGGCCAAAGCCATGAGTAGTACAACCTCCAAAATAATCTGTCTGTGACAAAAACCACTTTGAGACCAAACATCAAAACTGTTCTGTCTGCACAAACTGGAAGGAGAACTGATATATATACCGATCTGTTCATAATAAGTTCAATCTGGCAGTAAATAAAATTCAACAGCTGACTTTCGTGACCTAAATATTTACATAAAAAGTCAAATATCTGACAAACTATTCAAAAAAGGATGGAGAAATATAATCTGTAGTCTGATACAAAGGAGAAAAAAAGAGCATCGGATATCTATAAAAGAGTCACACTAGAAAACTTATACTCTCCCATTCATATGTTCCGTGACCTACAGGAACCTCTATCATTCCAAAAATTCTCTTAGATTTATGGCTAAATTATGGGAAAAACTAACTGGAAAACATAAATGCGAAAGGGAATGCCGACATTGTGCAGGTCCAGATATTTCTTAGCTTAAAGGAATAATAGTTATGACAAAGAAAATACTAGGCAGACTTCCTGGAAAATAGTCTAAATATGACCACCACAATAATAGTAGTGATGTAGGAGTGGGGACTTCTTCGAATTCTGTCCTTTACAATTGGGGGAATAAATTTCCCCTTGCTTCTGTTTTGAGTAATGGAAGCTCAAAATCTTTCGGTAACAACTATGAACCTTTTCCATTTTTAAGGGATGTAACCAGCTCTGACACAGAAAATTTTCTCATAAAACATTTGAGCCTATGTTCTGTTGTTTTTTATTTCACAGACCCCTACAAAAATTAGAGAGAAGGAAATTAAACACCAAAACTTGCTAGACCTTGTGGATTTCATCATTTCAGGTAGTTGCAGGCTCAATGAAACAACAATGGAGGATATTTCTAAGATGGTTTCTGCCAATTTTTTTAGGACTCTGACATCAAGACCTACACCAGCACCAACTTCTATTGAGTGCCTTGATCAAGAAGAGGAGGTGACAGCCTTGGAGCCTGCCTGTTCACATCTGCAGTTGGTCTATGATTTCCTCCTCAGGTTCGTAGCATCTCCTAAGACTGATGCAAAAGGGGCCAAGAGATATATTGATCATTCATTTGTTCTGAGGTTAATGGATCTCTTTGATTCTGAGGACCCAAGAGAGAGAATGTCTGAAAACAATTTTGCACCGTATTTATGGAAAATTCATGGTGTAGAGGCCCTTCATTTGTAAGGCAATCCACAATTTTTTTTACAGATTTATATTTGATACTGATAAATTTAATATCGCGAACTTCAACTGGATTAAGTCCAATCTTTTCAATAAATTCCTGAAGGAACCAAGAGAAAATTTAGAGACAGATCTGTGCACTCATTTATGAGGGGGGATTTCTTCTAATGTCGTCCTTTACATTTATGGGAATAAATTTCCCCTTGCTTCTGTTAGGAGTAATGGAAGCTTGAAATATTTCAGTAACAACTATGAACCTATGCCTTTTTTCAGGGATGTGCCCAACTCTGACAGAAAAATTTTCTCATACTAGTGCACAAGCAGAGTAGGTCAGCACAGTGCTACAATCCTCCCAATTTTCCCTTAAGCCATTTCAGTGAAATCTAGTTGTGCTCGAGCAGAGTAGGTGAGAAAAATGCTACAATCCTCCCAATTGTTTCCTAACATGGCTATATTAATCGTTGTTGGTTTCTCGCACCCTAATTGTCCGAACAAAATCATGACACAACAAACGAATAAATCTGAAAGCCACTGCAAACGAATAAATATGAAAGCCATTGTATACATTTATGATCTAGATTTTTATAACTAAGTACATTAAAAAAATTCGTTCCATTATATGGTATATTTCTTTCTAGAACTAAATACAAAGTTGGCATTGCACATCACAGAGCCCCATTTCCTTCATGATAAAGATGAAGAAGGTAAATTTCACAGGGTTGGAGAATTCTCTTGGAATTTTTCTGTAAGTTTTTAAACCTTTTGTTTTGAGAACTCCAAAATTGATATTTGGTTATGAAGAGAGATTCCTTTGTTTCTTATCTATAAAAATTTTTAGGCCCATTTAGTAGATATATTTTTAGTCCCTGCCTACGACAGTGACTATTGTTTTTGGATTGCACCATTAATCTTGTCCATACAAAAAATTGAACACATAAAAATTTGATGTGTGTGAAGTTTCTGCAATTTTTATATTTTTTAAGATTGAAATGAGAATTTTCTATATTATTATTGGATCATAGCCCTAGAAATTACTCATTTAAAAGAACCCATAAAATACAAATTTGTTGGGCACATGACATTTTTTAGCCTTCTTCTGTGACTGTTGGTTGCAAAACGAACTATTCAGCTGTGGGTTGCAAAAAAAACTATGGAGATAGAGGAGTGCAATTATTGGGAGGGAAAAAAAGGAGCATAAATAATATCATAATATTACTGGATGGTCAATTAGAGGATTCCTTATCTTAACCACGGTTAAGCTAATCATTCTACATTTTCCTCCATGCAAGTCAGCAAAAACCAGGATGAGCATTTACAAAAACATAAGTCTCATTCTCACATCTCAGTTTCTTTGCCAACAGTGTTGTAGGATAATATTTGCCTTTAATATTAATATTTCTTGTTTTATTTCATAAAGGTTCTAGCTTTAAGAGACTGTATAAGCTAATAATTATGTGTTTTCCTCCTAGTATTTGAGATAATACTGACTGGTATTCCATCTCCATTCTTGGTGTTTGTTGGTTCTTTAAAATATTACATTAACATTATGATATACTCGGGATTTACAATTGTAATTCAGATCTTCTTGTGCTTATTTATGTATTGTCCATTTGTGCAGTGATTTTTTTCTCCAACTGATAAATTGCTTCTTCCAACATTTAAAAAAAAATAAAATATGACTGTAAACTTGCCATTCAAGTATAATTGTTTATTTCCTTGGAAACTATGTAGGTGCTTGATAAGGATGGTAGCTTTCTTTCAAAAGGTAACCTGGAAAGTGGTGCAAGCTGGTCAGTGGAATTGGGTCGTCAAACTATGGGGTGCCCTATCATAGTGGAGAATATGAGTCAGCTCCAAAAATCGCTTATAGAGGTCAGTTAAATTGTTAGATTAACAGGGTTTTTATATGCGCTCAATAATTCAATTTTGTTATTTTGAGACATGGTTTAAAGTTGTCATGTTATCTTCTGTTGGTTTTCACCAATTTTGTAGATGCTTTGTGAGGAGCAGGGGCTCTTCCTTGAAATGGATGACATCATTTGAGGCTTGGGGTTTATGATTTTAAAGGGATTCATGGAAGCTCACAGTGACAAGATCTCAGATCGCTTTGTTGTTGAGGTAATGCCATGGTTGCAAAGACCTTTCATTATATGTAAAGCTTCCTCTTTTGTTTGTGTTTGGTTGCTTGAACATACCATAGACTTCAAGAATTGGCATTGTGATTTATAATGAGAACAGGGTATGAAATTTATTTGAAGGTTACGTGTGTTTCTAGAGACCAAACAAATTGCATGGTTGACGCTTAATAACTATCACTTGGAGATTGTTCTTGGGAATTTGATTGTGTAGGGTTGTAGACCATAATATATTCTAGCTATAAACCTCTATATTTCACCATATGTGCTCTATGTTCTGGCATATAAAATTCTGAAGGCACCATAGCCTGATTTTTCATGTTGTGAAATTTGGCAGTTTCACAATATTTTTGCATAGTAGTGGCTTCCTGGATTGGAAGTGAAACTATAACAATGTAAAAATATCAATAATGTTATAATAACCGCACAGAAATTTGAAAATCACAATTTTGATCTTTAGTGAGCCCTGGACATGCATGCTATTAAAGACTACTTGCACTTAGCAAGAGACAGGTAAATCAATGAAACTGATTTGGTAGACTTAGTACTCTCACTTGAATTTGTACATTAGAATTATGGAAGTGTAGGAAGATGCACAGGGAGAAGTACTATAGCACTGTATTTTATGAATTTTCCATAGGTACATCTGCAGGAGGTTGTGTGCAATCAGGTCAGGCTGTAAGTTGTAACACAAATTTTAACCTGAGAAATGCAAATTTTCCACTTGGAATGAAATTCTGACACCTTGGGGTGCATTATAAATATGGAATATGATGTTCCATGGCATATAGGATATCCCCTTTTCTTTATCATCCATCAGGTTTTCTATTTATGTACACGGCATGCAGTTTTTAATGCAAGTGGACATTTTGGCACTGAAAATAATAGATAGAAAGAACAGTAGTAATAAGGAGACACATGACCTTGGAAATGCATTGGAGCTTAGGGCCTTTGGAGGATTGTTGGACCTTGGGGAGCAGTGCTCATGCCATGGAGGGCTTGCTTGTTAATCACTGTCACATTTGATGCTGACACATGTCACTTGACTGGTTTGAAATTTGTACCTTCTAAACTCAGACTGTGAGCGAGCTCTAGACTTCAGTTTGGTGAGTCATGGCGCTATCATGCAGGACTTTGCTCCCACATCAAAATTGAGCTGGAAAACCTTTGAAATGAATATTGAATGCCTGTGAATTGTCCATGGCCATGTATACCCCCATATTCACATAGTTGGTAAGGTATACCTCTCTGCAAAAGGGGGAGGTGGGGTTCATTTTTTCAGATAATAGCATGCCACCAACTTAAATTCAAATAAAAGCAAAAGTGACCAGTGAGAGTACATTGGTTGGAAAACTCCACTGATAACATATATGATAACGAATTTCTTCTTACTGAAACAACATTTTAGAAAATTAAGCTCAAACAGTGTGCAACTTTGGTTTTCTTGACATTCATCAAAAGTCGCAACAACCTAGTGGACATTTAAAATACTGAGTAGACTGCTATCAAGTGACTCCAGTAGTATAGCTTCATAGTCCAGTTAAATTGTTAATGCATGTAGAATCCCAAATTAACTGCCATTGATTTATTGAACATATTTCTCAATAAAAAAAATGATTGATCAAAAGCCAGTTCCAGATGAACCATAGTATGGGTAGCTTGGACCGAGACCTGCTCCAGCACCTATTGTATGCAATCCTGATGGAACCAGTCATGGATCTTGGAGTGATGCTGCATATTTTGCATACTGGTTTGAGCTGTATGGTGTTGTGGAGCTTAGAACACCATATTGAGAAGCAGATGAAATTCCTCCGTATGTAGGTTGTGTTGCATATGGAGGAGGCTGAGATCCATATCCTGTAATGCCCGACAGATATGTCGAGTAACCAATTAGTGGTGGTGCAGAAGCTGGTACCTGTGGCCCTGGCCTATGATATGAGTTGAGGCTTCGATAGTCTGTTCCATAAGTTGTCTGCATCTGTGGAATTGACTGCATTTGTGGAGATACTGTAGGTTGTGATGATAGCTTCTCCTTCTGGCCATCAGCTGCAATTTTCACAGTAACAGTCCTTCCATCAATGGTTTTGTTTGGTTCTTTAAGAGCCTGCTTTGTAGCCTCCACAGTATTGAAAGTCACAAATGAAAATCCCCCGGAGTTGTTGGTATTCTTATCATATGCAACCGAACCTTCTTCTATCTCTCCATATTTGGAAAAAACTTCTAAAAGCTTATCATTGGCTGTGTCATATGAAAGACCACCAATGTAAATTTTCCTTTAAGCCTGATCTGTACTTTGACTAGGACCTGTGCTTGCCACTGACAGATTTCTTACAGTAATCCTCCCATCAATAGTCTTGCTAGGCTCTTTCAATTCCCTTTGAGCAGAACCCATATGCTTAAATGTGACAATGCCAAATCCTCGTGACTTTCCTAATGTCTTATCCATAATAAAAACGCCTTCTTCAATCTCCCCATACTGTTCAAATGCATCACATAGGGTCTATGAAGAAGTCTCCCAAGCCAATCCACACACAAACAACTTCCGATGAGCAGGGTCCTTGCTTGCAACATCTTTAATTTCTTCTGCAATTGCAGGGTATGAAGAACCTGCATTAACCATCAAAGAGATCAACTGCTTTTTGCTCAGTGGCTCCAACAGTGACTGCAGATTGTCCTTTGAGAGTTGTAGAGAGGTGCCATTGGCTTCCTCGTCCAACTTTCTCTTCTTACAATCGCCCTTGACCTCCATGATTTTTTCTCCGGTTTGAGAAGAGGGGGGTTCATACTAGCTTCAATTCCCCAAATTGACTCATGCCAAGTCTTTTAAAGATTGAATGATTACAAAAGCTTCCCTCTATCTCTATTAACGCATGTATAGAAATGCGAGGAAGCTGCAGGTGACTTACCCATGTCTAATTATCCAACAAGTACAATAATAATTAACACTTAATAGACTCAACTTTAGGAGGCATAATATTAAAAGGTCTACAAAAATATGCTATTGAACCATGTTGCACCTTTTTTAATCCTCTTAGCCACATTATAATTTATAACAGACCCTGTTGCACATTTTCATACCAAGTCCAAAATTATCTGCCGAAATTTTCATAGTTTTGTGAAAGTTGTAGCTATTGGTATTGTGATTCCTGTGCAATCTTGAGTGGCAGCCATGTAACTTCTAATGAATAAAGATGTATCTTTTCAATGTCATCAAAGTTTATCCTCCTTAACAGCTTACCCAGGTTGTCTTGTGGTCAGCCTCTTGGTTGGTACAATATTTCACAGACCTTGGACTAACATGAAGTAGAAACTCTAGCATTTATCATGACAATTTGCCTCGGGCCTCTCTTGTGCTTGGTGTATTGTTTGAAGGGTATTTCAAAAGAGCAGTGGCTCACAGATTTAGGAGTATCTTGATGGACTAAAAATATTGCCTAGGGACTGTCTTAATGATCTATTTTTTTATAGCTTTCATGAAAGGGAAATGTATCATAGACAAGTATCCCCATTTTTTGATTTTTCTCTTTGGTAGAAGGCAGTAATAAAACAAGCTTCAGGTATCTTCTATTTATCCCTTCACAATTTTTATTTTGGGTCTAGATAGCTCCTAATGCCCAAATCAAGTGCATTAGTTTCTCATATAAGAAGAATTCTGAGAATAGAATGTCGCAACATATTTAGAACATCCATCAAGCTAAAATAATATAAGGGACTGGGCTTTTCTGTTCATGATTGGACTTTGTGTTTCTGACTGGGCTTTTCTATTTCTCATTGGGTTTGTTTTTTATTTGAAGTTTCCTCTATTACAGAAGGTTCTAATTTGTAGATGGTGTTGGTTGAGAGCAGTTTCTATTGATCTTGTTACTTGCAGCTTTTTTCTTTTATAATTTGAGCTTGCAAGCTCTATATGCTTATTAGGCATCCTTGTTCTTTCCATAAATTTGAAGATCTGGAATGAACAATTCAAATATTCAATCCATTTTTTTTAAATCCATGCTTTCACTTGCTATAAATACACTTCCATAATGGATCCAAGTGGGTAGAAAGATCAAGGAACTAAAAGTGGAGGGTAGAAGCTCGTTATTCCAAGCTTAGATCCTTATATATAAGACAATGGAGCGGTGGATGTTCTTTCTGTTTAACTGTATATTGGTTATGTAGTTTTCTCGATTACTGTTCCATTGAGGTTTGGATGTGACTAGTCAGCTCAAGCTAGGACCCTTCTGTTTCAATCCACTACTAATTCCATAGCAATAGGATTTTTCACTGTATATTCACTGCTTTCCATGGGGATTAGAGTTTGTCATTGAGGTTATTTGAGTTGTGATCTTGATGCTGTTCCTTTTTAAACATACAACTTTGGTTGAGTTTGGTTCTTGTTGAGCATGCCTTTTTTAGGTTACACTGCATGTAAAGGCTAATTTGTTAAATTTTGGTTTTTTCCGGTGTAAGATGGGCATTACATAAATGTGTGCGAGTTTTCTATACCTCTCAAAAATGAATTCTTTAATGTCCCAAATCTGCAAATGAATTCCCTTCCATATCTTAGGACTAATACTTGGATATGTCTCTTTGCTTGATATGGAAACCTTCAATCTCAAAATGAATCATCTCATTTTTATTTGTGGGTATGGACTGTCATATGAATAGGGGTTTTATTTTGTCATATTCTTATAGTGTTCTTTCATATTTATGCCATTTTCATGTTCCTGCAATGCGAAATGCTTGTTTTTCATTCCTATTTTCTTTTAGTTATTATAAATTGTATTTGCTCTGGTCTGATACACGTTTCCAATTCTTGCAGAAAAGGAGTGGTATTTCTTCACTCCCAGGGATAGGAAGTATCCAAATGGTTCTCGCCCCAACTGGGCTGCTGGCTCAAGATACTGGAAAGCCACAGGTGCAGATAAACCCATCACTACTAAGGGCAGCAATAGGTGTGTTGGAATCAAGAAGGCTCTAGTTTTCTATGTCGGAAAATCACCTAAAGGAAACAAGACTAATTGGATTATGCACGAATACCGCCTTGCTGATGTCAATAGATTTTCAAAGAAGAAGGCCAGCTTAAGGGTAAGCAACTGTTTCTATGTATTTTCTTCTGTGCATATTCCTGTGTGTCAATAGATAGTGTAGGTGTTGTTTGGTTTAAAACACCTGTTAGGATGGATGCCATTGTGGCCTAGTCGTTATAGGGCCCAAGTCAGCTAGACTCGTCACTCTAGGGAATAAATCTATTTGGGAAACAAGGGTTTATCATCTAAGTTATAAAATCAAGGGTTTTCTCACGATTAGATCACGATGAATTGATGCTACACTGATATCATAATGAGACTGTGGATATTCGTTTGATCAACATATTATTGATAAATATGATTATGTCCAACCATATTATTGAAGAGCTTCAAGGGCTTTCCTCATTTGATGACAAATACACTTCAAAACATTATACATTCATCATTTGTATACATGAGTTTAGATCATAAATATAGCATCATATAGCATTCAATTCTTTGTAATCATAATAACAGAGCTTAAGGATTAGAGGAATCCTAGTGATGCATTGAAATTATTTGAATATATATACAATAAAATTCTTACTCTTTTTTTTTGATACGTATTTCTTGCATAGGTTTTGATTTCAATGCAACAACATAGTTAGATCAATTGCTCGCTTTCTAAACATAGAACCAATTTGATGGTTTTCTTCATATAAGTTGACTCAACATTTTCTTTGGATTTATCTATAACTTCGATTGATTTCTCTGTGATAGTTTAGATGTTGGAAAGAGGCTACATGTCTTCCTAATGCCCAAATCAAGTGCATTAGTTTCTCATATGGATGTTTGGTCCTGAATGTCACCAGACTGTCCCCCGCTGGCAGCTGCATTTGTCACTTTCTCCTATGAAAAATGGGATGATTCTTCACCAATAACATAATCCTCTGAGTTTAATTTAGGAAATGAACTTGAGGATTTCCCTGTAGCCTCCACCTGTTCATCTCTTTTATCCTTCTCTTTGAGTCCATCAACTGAATCAATTGGTACCGACTTTGTTTTAGTTTTGGAAGTCTTTGTGAATTTTGGATATGCATAATATATCCAAGTTTTACCATCAATTGAAATACACCGGTACAATTTTAAAATGTTTGGCATTGCAAGAAAAAAATGTGAGAATTTTTTGTACCCAAAAAAATCTTTGTCAACTTCAATATCATTTCTTACAATTTCTGACTGCAGTTCTGCAATGTTGATACCCTTTGGATATGAATACAAGATATTTGTTATCTGTGCCATCACTGTTTTAGGAATTTGACGAGGCCTACAAACTGATTCTTGATTAGATTCAGTTTCAAATCCTTCAGAATGTCGAGGTACTATATTACTATTGGCTTCAAACTCTATATCTCGAAAGGCATCTCCAACAGGGCTAATAGGTTCACCATACCAGGAACTCGAAATACCATCAGGAGGATGATTGAATTGCTTGCCTCGAAGCCCTCTTCCTCTAACAAGTGAATTCCACTGCCACATAATGCTTGTAGCATTACAAAGTGCAGTTGAAGAAGTTTCTCTGTTTGCAGCTAAAATATTGTAGTTCTTCATCCACAAGCAGTGTAAAACCCTACAGAAATGCCCATCTCCAGATATCAGGAATAAATGTGTAGGTGGAGGGTATTGTGAAGTCCAGAGAACCAGATCAACTAACAGAGCTCTGTCAGCACTGTCCTTTCCACTTGTTGTAATAATCAGTTTACCCAGCAAGAGTTTAACTAACAGAGCTCTTTCAGCACTGTCCTTTAGCACCAATTTCATAAGCAGTTTACCCAGCAAGAGTTTAACTAGGCATGGGATGAGGAGAGAGATCCGTGCACTTAGGTTCAGACCACACATCCCCTTTGCGTGCTCGCGGATCAACCCCGAGGGAAAGCTACGGGAAAATACCATGTGCCTAATACTAATAGGCTTTACTTATGGGAATGGCCGGAGAGCGCTCTTTACCAAAGGTATCACCCACATCAGAGGAAACACTGGTTTAATCTCCTTTAGTTGTGAAGTCCCTAGAAACAGGAGGTTCAACTTCGTCACCAGCATCAGTAGCAAGGGAAAACCAAAACCCTAGAGAGGTAGAGGTGGAAAAACAGAACCATTTGCACTAATTGAACCATCTTCAGATCGAGACCGAGTAGGCTAAAAAGCAAAGGCATAGACAGGAGGGGTAGAAGGAACAATTACAGAGCGAACGGTATATATATAGGTCATGTAGTTAGGTAGATCAAACATGCTATCCTGATTTATTCAGTTGAGCGACATTGATATGAATATTCAGTTAGGTCATCATGTTGGATAAAATATGAATATTCTTGAAATAATAATAGCATTTATTTTACGTTGATGGACTTGGACATTAGAGGTGGTTTACCGTTTGCTGCTAGACCTTGTTTGGATGTTTGAAAGACATTTTTCCTCGAAGTGTTGGATTAGTATGGAGCTTGGTGACTTCATGTTGTTGATGCATGAAGGGAGTTTGTGTGCTTGGAGTAGAGTTGGGTATTTCACCATGACAAAAACATTCCAAAATCAACATGAGCACACAAAATCTCATGACATGTGAACTCTTGGGTTGAGGGAGTGGATATGTAGGTGTGGGAGTCCTCAAGGAGACACATGACCTTGGAGGTGCATTGGAGCTTAGGACCTTTGGAGGATTGTTGGACCTTGGGGAGTAGTGCTCATGCCATGGAGGGTTTGCTTTTTAATAACTGTCACCTTTGATGCTAACACATGTCACGTAGAGTAGAGTGCTTCACATGGGTGGATCTACTTGTGTCTTGCAAGTTTCCTTGTAGTGGACTAGGTCCACTAAAGCCCCTTTACCTCTCATATAAAAAGATGAAGGAGTGGGTTGTTATTATAGTCGATCATGCACTTGTGCATATTCCTTTCAAGCTTGTGTTTGGGATGTAAGAGAAGTGCTACTCTCTCTCTCTTGGTGACAATATATCTAAGTTGATGTGTATGTTGGTGACAATATATTTGACTTGTGCTTTGCTCTATCTTCCTTACAAGGATTCCTTGAAAGATAAACAGATTGGTGAGCATAAGTAAATAATCTGAACTGTAGTGAAAAATCTGATATGAATATGCTATTAATTGAGGTTCTAATACTAATGATGTGAGCCAACCTAGAAGTCTTCTATTATAACTAATATTTGAAATCAAAAAATTCCAGAACTAGATCTGAAATATAAAAAATAAAGAAGACCAAAAAATGAAACAGTTACAAGTCGAGTGGTAGTCATGAAACTGCTTAAGTCCTCCACTCGAATCTTGTATCTTTATTTGCATATGTTTTAGAGCGAAACCATCACCATTTTTCTCCAGGGACTTTATTGGCTCAAAAATCTGTGAGTGCTTACAGTCAAGCTCAACAATAGTGAAACAAGCCATTCTCCACAAACATTTTTTGTTGTTTGGGACTAGGTGATCTTTTATGAAACAAATCTAACAGTGTTTTCAATAACTTTGTCAGATTATAGCTACTGAAAATATGTGCCTATAGTCATGTTTCATGATGGTTTCCTACTTTCTTTAAGCAATAGGCACTTCTTTAGGAAACAACTGGATGGACGACAGTTAATGGAATCCTAGTTAGTTGCTCCAATTTGCTTGATGACAGGAAAGGGAAATGAAACTTGTAAAGAACTTTGGAAGAGTTCCTTGACTAAATGGAGTTGTTAACCAATGCACATAGTGGATCAACACGTTGGAGAAGAAAAATCCAGAAGATTCCCTACAAATAGTGCACATAGTGGGTCATCATGTTGGATAAAATATAAATATTCTTGAAATAATAATAGCATGAATTTTACATTGATGGACTTGGACAATGGAGGTGGTTTACTGTTTGTTGCTAGACCTTGTTTGGATGTTTGAAAGACATTCTTCCTCGAAGTGTTGGATTAGTATGGAGCTTGGTGACTTCATGTTGTTGATGCATGAAGGGAGTTTGTGTGCTTGGAGTAGAGTTGGGTATTTCACCATGACAAAAACATCCCAAAATCAACACGAGCACACAAAATCCCTTGACATGTGAACTCTTGGGTTGAGGGAGTGGATATGTAGGTGTGGGAGTCCTTAAGGTGACACATTACCTTGGATATGCATTGTCCTTAAGGAGACACATGACCTAGAAGATGCATTGGAGCTTAGGACCTTTGGAGGATTGTTGGACCTTGGGGAGTAGTGCTCATGCCATGGAGGGCTTGCTTGTTAATCACTGTCACCTTTGATGCTAAGACATGTCACATAGAGTAGAGTGCTTCACATGGGTGGACCTAAATGTGTCTTTCAAGATTTCTTGTAGTGGAATAAGTCCACTTTTTATTGTAAAGCTCCTTTACCTCTCATATAAATAGAGGAAGGAGTGAGTTGTTTTTATAGTTGATCATGCACTTGTGCATATTCCTTTTCATACTTGGGTTAGGGATGTAAGAGCAGTGCTACTCTCTCTCTCTCTCATTCAATATTATTTTTACTTTATGTGTTTTTCTCTTAAGGTGTTAGGATTTGTTGGAACATTCACTTGAAAACTTCATATATATAAATAATAAATGAAACTTCATGATGGGTCCATTATAGAATCAAGATGAGGAGCTGGATCATGCAATTTCACTTTCTCTTTCTGAAGAACTAACTAAACCAGATGGTATATGATGGAAATTTTATTTTTTATAGTTATTTTTAGTTTAATTATATCATTTAGCTCGATGTTTTTCATATATTCAACTAAAATTTTGTTGCTTAACAAGATTGTCATTTCCATGTTTTAGTGAAACTGTTTATGGTTTGATACTCTCATACAACCTTTATGAAGTTACATGCACCCTCATTAGAAAAAACAATAGAATTTTGCTTGCCATGACTATCTTTCTTTGTCATTGTTGACTTAAGAAATTATTTTAGCTAAGAAACTAGTCTCAAGGTTATGGAATAACTTGTCATATAAATTGAACAGAAGTTATATCCAAAATGTTAACATGTAAACTACTTAGCTGGTTTTAGGTTTTCCATTTAAAATCTACTTCAGTTTGAACTTTGAACGAGTTGTTCCATAGACTTGAATAAAGAGATTTTGGTGTAAGGATTAAAAATTAGCCCATAAGGCCTTCTCAGTTATTCATTTATTTTATCTGAATATAATATTTACTATTAAATTATAACCACTTGGCACAAATACGTCAAAGATCAAGATCATACATTGTAGAGTGTCGTAGAATAAAAATAGGAGCAAGGACATTGAATTCTTTCAGCATTCCTAGTTCTTATTCATTTGGTGTATCTTTGCACCTTTAGGGGCAATTTCTAGTTTAAAGTATAATTCTTTAAAGGGTGCTAGCTCAATGGAAGAGAACCTGCTTTACAAGTAGGAGGTTGGTGGTTCAATTCCATCGTGCCCTGATATTCATAGGGAATGATGAATATTAGTTTTTGGTGACGGATGCTCTTTTGACCATCACCAATGAGCTTATGGTGAAATTTTTCAACCCTCACCAAAATATGAAATGGTGACGGTAAACAAACGCCACCATATATACACATCAATAATGACGACCATTAAAGGTCCGTCACCATAAATCGTTGTTGTTGATATGAAATGGTGAGGGTCATTGTTTGTCATTATAGTCATTATTCGTGACGGACCTTGATGTCACCAATGAGTTTATGGTGACGGTCAATGAATGTCGCCATATATATGCACCAATAGTGACGGCCATGAAAGGTCCATCACAAAAAATCGTTGTTGTTCATATGAAATGGTGACGGTCACTATCCGTCATTATAATTAATATTCGTGACGAACCTTGAATGTCACCATAACACATACTTTCGGCGACGCCACCTTTGGTGACGTTCAATTTTTTGGTGACGAAGGCTATTGTCCATCACCATTTCTCATATGAAATGGTGACAGTCACTATCCGTCACTATAAATCATTATTGGTGACGGACCTTGAATGTCACCACAACACCTATACTTTCGGCGATGCCACCTTTGGTGACGTTCAATTTTTGGTGACGAAGACTCTTTTGACCCTCACCAATGAGCTTATGGTGACCATTTTCGCCCCTCACCAATGTCCTTTTTTCTTGTAGTGACAAGTGTTATTTATCAAGCCGTCTCTGGCATGAGAGTCCCTTATTTGAGGAGGAACATTGAAATTAGATCGTGGCACATTTGGTATTTTCTCATAGAGCGTGCCAGACTAAGTATAAATCAAGTCTAAATATTGGGCACAAGCGATGACTTGCTCTTCTGTGACGAAGCCACCTTTAGCCACATCCTCTATTATAGATGGTAACAAGGATTTTATGAACCATTCAGCAAGGAGCTAATCATGAACAAATGTCTTAACCATTCGTCGACAGCGACGCCACTCATGAATATGATCTGAAATGTGAGTAGCATTACTTTGTTTGAAGTTGGTCAAGATTTTTGTTCCAGTTTCGTATCTGATCGGTTACTGGAAATGGGTCAAAAAGACATTATCCAAGGCAGTGAAATTTTCTAATGAAGCTCTAGGTAATTCAATGTACCATTTAGCTGCCAGACCTGTGAGCATTCTCTCTAAAAGACATAATCGAACAGAATCATCATTTAGGGAATTTGACAAACACCATAAATGATAAGTCATAACATGAGTTGATGGGTCTTCTCTAGGGTTTCCATTGAATTTAGGAATGTCGGAGGGTAATTTATGTGGTATCACCGGCCACCAAGGAGCATAATTGATAGGATCATTAGTTAACCGGTTTAAATCTGGTAATTCCAAGGTTGCAACAAAAGGCAATTGTCTATTAAGGTCAGGTTGAGCATAGCCAGAGAAGATGGAATTGCTTGGGCAACAGGTCTTTGAGCACCGACATATGGGATTTTTTTCCGGTAACCCAGATAGGGGTTGTTTTGCATGGCAAACGCTTGAGAGCGTTGTTCACCAAAACCTGGATATGTTACTTGTTGAAATGAAGTTTGCGGAATTTGAACCTGTGGCTGCCAAGGGGTCTGTCCACCAAGATTATAACCCAAATTTGTATAAGTTGGATTCAGTTGATATGTATAACCAGATTGTATTTGTGACACCCCATAAAATGGTGGACCAAATTTTGTGAAAGATGTGGGTAAATAATTCCCCGATACAGCAGGTCAGTTGTTGTTTATAGATGAAATATAGGTTTTTTTGTAATCAATAAAATTCCAAAAAAATAGGCAAGACTCCTGTTTCCATTCATGTAGATGTAAAATGGACACTGATCCGAAGCTTGACACATGTGAACCCTTCTAGAAGACACTGGCCAAGTGGAGATTCCAAAACAATGAGAATTTTGCTCCCAATGTGACCAACACACCTTTGAATGTTGGGAAGTGCTGTCCAGAGCAGCCTTGAATGGGGCTACGCGCATATGCAATGTAATTAGGCCCCTTAGAGCCTGTGTTGTTGAGCTCCCACATATTTAATAATAAGCTTCAAACCATGGAAAATCCTTGCTTGATGAAAGTATTGTTTGATTTATGTTGTTTCCTATCTTAGGTCATATAGCAACTGAGATTATAGGGAATGATAGACCCTTTATCATCGGTCCTAGAGATGATGCCCAGTTAAGAAGGTCATTGGGAATGGTGCCCAAATTGACCTATAACTAG